>JBBPBX010006556.1:0-25658 GCA_038048925.1 Garcialebias charrua | reverse complement strand
TTACATTATTTTTCAGGGGTGCTGAGTTAAAATTTAGGGGTACTTGAGCAATCCCCAAAAAGAGGCTAAAATCGTCACTGGCACTGTCTGCTCCTCATGGGGCCACATGAGCAGCTGGTCCTGTTGGAAAATGGACCATAAAAAAAAGACACACCCACGGGCATCACATGATGACGTCAAATGCGCAGAACGTGTTGCGCACATTGCGGAAGTAACTTTTCGTGTTGTCAGTGAACAGACAGCCGTGAAGCTGAAAGACGAGCTGAATGTGTAAAAGATGAACAATGGACTCTTAGCTGTAAGAAGATTTATTTAGTAGGCCACCACTCCCCACTCAGGTTTGTTTGGGAGACGTGTTGTCTGCCTCCCACCTTCATTCTTCGCCTCTGCTCGGTGCTTGGACTTCCGGTGTGAGCACACCGGCTCGGACTGAAGTGTCTCCTGTCCATATGTGTCTCCCGCAGCTGAGGACAGTGTTGTTCGTGTCCTGGTTGCTGTGTTACTTCGCCTGTCTGCTGTCTGTGAGGAGGATGTGGAGCGGGAAGTACGCCCGCAGCCCCCTGGTCCGCTCGCTGTTCCACAACATGGGGACAGAGGAGGTGCAGGAGGAGGAGGAGAAACAGGAGGTAGGACCCGGGAGGTCAGCTGCAGCCTTTTCTTTAGCTGTGTACTCTTTCTGAGCTGCAGCCTTTTCTTTAGCTGTGTACTCTTTCTGAAGATCCATTGTTCTTCTGGACGTTTTTCAGCATCTTTCTCGTCAAAAAAATTTTTTTGTTCCACATCAACAAATCAAAAGGTTCAGCTGTTTCAGGACAGTCCATTTTGGTGTTGGTGCAACTTTAGCTGTTTGAAATATTTAGCTTTTTCTGCCTTTTTTTTTCTCCTCATAGAAAATGAACTGAGCTCATTTTCAGTGGTGGGATGTTGTTACTGTCTGTACTTAAGTACATTTTTCATGTATCTGTACTTTACTTGAGTAGAATTAAATGTGGGTACTTTTACTCCACTACATTTTACATGAAGTATCTGTACTTTCTACTACACTACATTTTTATAATGTGTTGAGTTACAAGTTACATTCACGTTGCAACTTTTTGATTTGTCGTTAGTTTGAAAGTAACTGATGCTGAGAGGAGTTGGTCCATTGAATCACTGCAAAGTGGACAGGTAACATTAGACCTGCCTTCAAGAGTGACGTATACAGTATTTTAGTATAAACGTCACTGGGCAGGGAGCACCCACAGCACCACTAACACACCCAAAATGAATTCCACTGCGGAGAGTCAGCCAGAAGATACACACCACCCATGACCTTATAATATAATAATAATAATGTCTATTCCTGTCATCTGCATATGTTCCCATACACAGACGAAATTCGTCTCTGCATTTAACCCAACCACCTACCAGGTGGTGCAGTGAGCAGCCCGAAAGCGCCCGGGGAGCTGGAGAAATAGGTGTGCACTCATAGACACCCCAAGCTGGGTAGTGGCCGGGGCGCGAACCCGCGACCTTCGGATCCGTAGTCAAAAGCCCTGCCACTAGACCATCTTGGCTCCTTAATGAAAGACTATTGGAAGATTATTGAAATATTATTGAAAGACAGTTCAGTACAGCAGGACAGATTCTCTCTCCCAAAAGATCCAGACTGGACTCAAAAAACTTTGAAAATCAACTTCTTCTGAACTTGAACAAGAAATTCTTGCTGCAATATTAAAATGTGTCAGTTCATGTTAGGACAGGAGACAAGAGATGTCTCCAAATGTCTCAATACTCAGATCCAAGTTTTGAAAATGGTGTCAGGAAGTTAAAATATTGTTCACTTTTGACCCATTACTGTACAAGGTTGAATAGACAGTATTTTAACTAGAGTTGATGACAAACTGGAGTTGAAATGATCAGATGTTCCTTTGTTAGGTCCAATGCTCCTTTTTTCTGTCAGACAACTTTTACTTAAATGTGTTTACAGCAGTTAAAAAGACACATTAGGTTTTGCTTTGTGTTAAATCAAAACTTTCAAAAGTATAACAATTCCTCTTTCTTATTTTTGCTTAAATCTGCAGTCTGCAGTTCTGTAGTGCAGTCTGTAAGTTGTCTAAAAATATATTTTTAATATATTTCTTCACTCTGTCACTATCTTCTGACAGGCTGATGTTAGACAAAGTAATCTCTGAAAAAAACTATAGTCCCCTTGCTTCTCCAGGTGGTAAATAAGAATAAAAAAAAAGCCACAGTGACCCGCCCTCCCTGGGCTGCCACCTTACCGTGGTGGAGGGGTTTGAGTGTCCCAATGATCCTAGGAGCTATGCTGTCAGGGGCTTCATGCCCCTAGAAGGGTCACCCAAGGCAGACAGGTCCTAGGTGAGGGACCAGACAAAGTGCAGCCCAAAAACCCCTATGATGAGTACAATTAATGGACTAAGTTTTCCCTCGCCCGGACGCGGGTCACCGGGGCCCCACTCTGGAGCCAGGCCCGGAGGTGGGGCACGCTGGCGAGCGCCTGGTGGCCGGGCTTTTACCCATGGAGCCCGGCCGGGCACAGCCCGAAGAGGAGACGTGGGTCCCCCTTCCCATGGGCTCACCACCTGTGGGAGGGGCCAAAGGGGTCGGGTGCAATGTGAGATGGGTGGTGGCCGAGGGCGGGGACCCTGGCGGTCTGATCCTCGGCTACAGAAGCTGGCCATTGGGACATGGAATGTCACCTCTCTGGTGGGGAAGGAGCCTGAGCTAGTGTGTGAGGTTGAGAGGTTCCGACTAGAAATAGTCGGACTCACCTCAACGCATGGCTCTGGCTCTGGAACCAGTTTCCTTGAGAGGGGTTGGACACTCTTCCACTCTGGAGTTGCCCCTGGTGAGAGGCGCCGAGCAGGAGTGGGCATACTGGTTGCCCCCCATCTTGGTGCCTGTACGTTGGGGTTCACCCCGGTGAACGAGAGGGTAGCCTCCCTTCGCCTACGTGTGGGGGGACGGGCTCTGACTGTTGTTTGTGCCTATGCACCAAACGGCAGCTCAGACTACCCACCCTTTTTGGAGTCCTTGGAGGGGGTATTGGAGAGTGCGCCTCCTGGGGACTCCCTTGTTCTACTGGGGGACTTCAACGCTCACGTGGGCAATGACAGTGAGACCTGGAGGGGTGTGGTTGGGAGGAACGGCCCCCCTGATCTGAACCAGAGTGGTGTTCTGTTATTGGACTTCTGTGCTCGTCATGGATTGTCCATAACGAACACCATGTTTAAGCATAAGGGTGTCCATATGTGCTCTTGGCACCAGGACACCCTAGGTCGCAGTTCGATGATCGACTTTGTTGTCGTCTCATCTGATCTGCGGCCGCATGTCTTGGACACTCGGGTGAGGAGAGGGGCGGAGCTGTCAACTGACCACTACCTGGTGGTGAGTTGGCTCCGATGGTGGGGGAGGATGCCGGTCAGACCTGGCAGACCCAAACGTATTGTGAGGGTCTGCTGGGAACGTCTGGCAGAGTCTCCCGTAAGACGGAGCTTTAACTCCCACCTCCGGGAGAGCTTTGAACACGTTCCAAGGGAGGCGGGGGACATGGAGTCCGAGTGGGCCGTGTTCCGCGCCTCTATTGTCGAGGCAGCTTATCGGAGCTGTGGCCGCAAGGTTGTTGGTGCCTGTCGTGGTGGCAACCCTCGAACCCGGTGGTGGACACCGGCAGTGAGGGATGCTGTCAGGCTGAAGAAGGAGTCCTATTGGGCCTTTTTGGCTTGTGGGACCCCGGAAGCAGCTGATAGGTACCGGCAGTCCAAGCGGCATGCGGCTCGGGTGGTTGCTGATGTAAAGGATTATGAGGAGGTCACTCATATCGCGACCCAAGGTTACAGCCAGAGCAGAGGGAGATTTGTTTAGGAAAAGACAGAGAAGCTGGAGCCTTGTTCATGAAAAACAACGGATTAACCTGTCTTCTGACTCTCTAAACAAAACCGTCTGGTCTATGTGACCCGAGATTTCAACTTTAACACAGCAGTGAACACAGTTTAAACTCTTACAGAATAACATAGCTTAAAAGCACACATCATGAAAATGACAAAAGTTATTCTTTTGATCTCATCAGCCTAAAATCAAAGATAGAAATAGTCTCTTTTTGGTGACTATGTTATCAGATTATAGCTAAATGAATGATTTTGTAGTAAATGTCTTGCTTTACTGAGAGGTCAGTAAAGGTCATCACTGGACAGTTCAAAAACCTTAGTTTGACCCTGGGTAGGTCCACTACCCAGGGTCAAACTAAGGTTTTTGAACTGTATTGGCTACAGTATTGGCTACAGTATTGGTTTGAACTGTATTGGCTACAGTATTGGTTAAAAATATGGCTTCTGGACCAGTTGTAGTCGTGCAATGGTGGTCTAACTGATACCAAACAGGAGTCAATTGCAGTAATCAAGCCTAGATGTAATGAATGCGTGTATTACTGTCTCCAGGTTATTTTTGGATAATATGGGCTTTAGCTTAGACAGTCGCCTCAGCTGGAATAAACAGGATTTAACGATCATGTTTACATGACTGTTGAGTTTCATGGAAGGATCCATTATCACTCCCAGATTTGGGACTTTTTGTTTTTCTGACAGGGCTAGAGCAGAAAGGTCAATGCAGTGGTTCATGATCGTGTCGTTGGAAGAGAACAACATGGTTTCAGACTTCTTTTCCTTGAAACTTAAGAAATTTAAAGCCACCCAGTCCCTGATGTCAGCCAGGCAGTCAAGCAGAGGTTGAATAGAGCATGTACCATTGTGTCTTAGGGGAAGTAAAATTGACAGTCATCGGCGTAGAAGTGAAAAAGTATGTTGTGTTTCCGGAAAATAGCACCGAGTGGCAGTAGGTATAAGGAGAATAGGAGAGGACCCAGGATGGATCCCTGCGGAACCCCCCATTTAAGTGCCACTGCTGCAGAACTAAAATTGTTGATGGAAACACAAAAGGATCTGTCAGCGAGGTAGGATCTGAACCAATTGAGGGCTGACCCTGTGATGCCCACCCACTGCTCCAACCTAGCAATGAGGATCTCATGGTCAGTGGTGTCAAAAGCAGATGTAAGGTCCAATAGGACAAGTAGCACAGAGTCACCAGTGTCTGTGGATAAGAAGATGTCATTAAAAACCTTCAGTAAGGCAGTTTCAGTGCTGTGGAGAGGTTTAAAGCCAGATTGGAATAACTCAAGGATAGCGTGATTCTCCAGGAAGCACTTCAACTGGGACTCAACAATTTTCTCCTGAAGTTTAGAAACAAATGGGAGTCTGGAGACAGGCCTGAAGTTGGATATGACTGAGGGGTCAAGGTTTTTTTTTTTTCAGGAGAGGTTGAACAGCAGCATGTTTAAAGGTTTTTGGCACCACGCCAGTGGATAAACTGCTATTCATAATAGAAAGAATGGAAGGACCTAGAGTAGGAAAAACCTCCTTTAGTAGCCCAGGTGGACCACATTCATTCATTCATTCATTCAACCTTTATTTATACAGGCTAGCCTCGTTGAGCCACGGGGACTCATTTACAAGAGGGACCTGTCTCACTCACACCCAGGGTCAATTTAGAGTTACCAATCAGCCTAACATGCATGTTTTTGGACATCAAAGGGGGAACCAGATGGTTTCAAGCTACACATGACCTGCTCTAGAGAAGACAGAGAGATTGGTTCAAAATGCTCAAATACAGCAACAGATTGAGGTGAGATGGATGGATCATGAGTTGGAGGAGAAATGAGAGCCTGGGTGGTCGCAATTTTTTCTAAAAAGAAATGTAGGAAGTTTTCACACAGCTCAGTCGAGGCTTCCAGATGTGATGGTTCAGTGACACTGGTGGCGAGGTCTGGGGGTCCTCCCGCAGAAATTTTGAATAAAGTACAGTAGTTGCCATTTCCTGTATTCTGGTGTATTTTAACATAATAATTAATTCAATTTATAACGCACTTTTCATTACTGAAAATCTCAAAGTGCTACACATATATTGAATGCTACACACATTCATAAAGGTGGCGGCAGACTACAATTCACTTCTGTTTGGCGTCAGTCAAGCCACCATTGCACGATTACAACTGGTTCAGAACGCAGCTGCCCGATTTTTAACCAGCACACGCAAAAGAGAGCACATTACACCAGTCTTGGCCTCCCTTCACTGGCTACCGGTTCATCTTCGAATCCAATTCAAAATTCTCATGTATGTCTACAAATCGCTGAACAGTCTCGCCCCCGCCTATCTCTCGGATCTGATACACCCATATGTCCCTCCACGTGCTTTGAGGTCAGAGGATCAGGTACTCTTAATAGTTCCAGAAACTCGCCTTAAGCGCAGGGGTGACAGGGCGTTCTCTGTAGCAGGCCCAAGACTCTGGAACGAGTTACCGCTGCTCATCAAACAGGCCCCCTCCCTCTCGGTTTTCAAATCCCGGTTAAAAACTCACTACTACTCCATTGCTTTCAATGCCAGCTGATTTGTATTGGATCGTTTGATTTATGATCTGCAATGTTTTTATGTTTTTCGTGTTGTACTTCATTGTCTGTGTTGCCTGTTGCGTGTTTGTTTGTCCAGCACTTTGGTGTGGACTTGTTCCTGTTTAAAGTGCTTTATAAATAAAATGGTATGGTATGGTATGGGTACCATGCAAGGTGCTTTCCAGTCCTACCGGGAGCAACTCAGGGTTAAGTGTCTTGCCCAAGGACACAACGACACATGGTGCGGGTCCCGGGAGTCGAACCGCCAACTTTCCGATCGGGAGACGACTGCCATTACCACTACACCACGGCCGCCCAATGTTGTTTAACATCTAGTTTCACCTACACAAGTAAACACTTGATTCAATAACTATTTTGGAGTTAATGTCTTAACAAGAAGTAGCCTGACCAACAGCTCTCCTTGTGTGAATAGAGCACGCTCCCCTTCTCTCACATATTCTAGTCACAGTCTAAGAAAAACAGTGTAGCCTAAGTTAAGTTTTAGGGGGAAAAAATCACTAGCCAATATGAAAATATAATAATAATATTAATAATAATCACAACTTCTTAATGGCCTAGCATATGATCACCTTCCATTGTGTTTATTAGTAGCTTAAAATACATAATTAAGACTCCGGTAATGGGCTAAGTTTACTGTAATGTTACCCAGTTGTAGAGTCAAGAGACAAACATGTAGCATTGACACAGTATGAACAACATTCAGGAACTGGTTCTATAAGAACATTATCAAATATTTTACGTAAAAGGTAAGATCACTCCAACCATGAGGAAATGTAACCCAGGGTGAGCTAACCTCGGACAAACTAACAAACAAAAGGCTGTAATGGTGGAGGTAGTGAAGCTCACGTCGTTACCTGAGACATTTAGTGAGGCATTTATTTTTTAACGACCAACATTAAGGCAAAGTAGACAGAAAAACAAATCTACGCTGCTAAGAACTTCAAATAGTTCCTGCAGTGGATGTTTTCATGCCGCACAGCGACACAATGCAAGAACTCAGAGTCTCAGCTCATCATAACAGCTAAACCGTTAACCTCGCTCCATTGTCCAGTCCTCTGGTCATCCATTGACCTCACCTGAGCAGCCATATTTACCTGCTTCTTCCAGTTCGAGTCACTGGTGTTCATATCCAGCAGTCACTGTGTGAGAGGCGGGGGACACTACAGGTCTCCAGTCCATCACAGGGACACCACAGGTCTCCAGTCCATCACAGGGACACCTGGACAGGTCTCCAGTCCATCACAGGGACACCTGGACAGGTCTCCAGTCCATCACAGGGACACCTGGACAGGTCTCCAGTCCATCACAGGGACACCTGGACAGGTCTCCAGTCCATCACAGAGACACATAGAGACAGTGCCCTGAGACGAGTTCTGTTATGATTTGTTTCTATAAATAAACTTAATTGAATTTACATTGTGTTGAGTAAACTCGTTCCAGCTCTTACATGTAACAACGTGTGTTGTAAGGTGAAAATCTTTCCTCCTGTTTGTCGTTTGACCTCTTCAGTGGTACCAGTGCTGTCCAGATCTGCTGGGAGAACCTCTGCGAGCTCTTTTTATCCAGAGCCGCCTGGACTCGGACACCAGGGCTTTTCTCCAGCACAGTAAGGAGAAGTCGGGCTGGCTGTTCACGCAACTCTATCACTCTCTCGTCTCGACCGTCCTCGGTCCTCTTGTGTCACGGACCTCCATCAACGGGTAAGTGCTCCGACCCAAAGTCTGCTGTCCTGCTGCTCCACATGCCTCCACGCTGCATGCTCTGTGTCTCAGGTTTCTGGGTCGGGGAGCAATGTTCGTGTTTTCTACAGACCAGTTCCGGCAGTTGCTGCGAATCGGGCCAGAGTGGAGGGCGGAGAGACTCTTGGATCTCGGTGCTGGAGATGGGGGGGTCACAGAGGTGATGGGAGTCCATTTCAAGCAGGTCTATGCAACTGAGGTCTCAGTACCCATGAGATGGCATCTGCAGAGGAAGAATTACTCGTAAGTGGAAGAGATGCTTCATTTCTCCTGGTCTGATGATGAATCAGAACAACTGAGTTTGTACCAAGTATTCAAAAGATGTTTACATGAACAGCTACAATGTCTGGGTTCTGATCAGCTGTTTGGGTGGCTCTGACAGACTGCAGTCACTGTGTGAGAGGCGGGACACCTGGACAGGTCTCCAGTCCATCACAGGGACACCTAGGGACAATTTAGAGTTACCAATCAGTCTATCATGCATGTTTTTTGTCTGTGGAAACTGGAGTACCCGGAGAAAACCCACGCATGCACGGAGAGAACATGCAAACCACCCAGAAAGGCCCCCCGGCCAGGATTTGAACTAGCGACCTGCTTGCTGAGAGGCATCGGCTCTACCAGTTGCGCCACCAGGGCTTAATATCACATCCATAAATCAAACAATTTTTTTTAATGATTGCTAATATCACATTTTAACATAAAATAAAGTGTAACTAAACTTTTGTTTTTGTTTAAAAAGTAATCGGCTGGTTTAAATTTAATCTTTAGTTGCTCACAAAGACTGTAATATTTTCACAGTAAAGCTGTTTTCAAATAAATGTTGATTAGAAGTAGATCGATAGGCGGATAGGTGCAGCGTCCGCAGTGAAGCGGGCGCTGTACCGGTCTGTCGTGGTGAAGAGAGAGCTGAGTCAAAAGGCAAAGCTCTCAATTTACCGATCGATCTACGTTCCCACCCTCATCTATGGTCATGAGCTTTGGGTTATGACCGAAAGAACAAGATCTCGGATACAAGCGGCTGAAATGAGTTTTCTCCGCAGGGTGGCTGGACTCTCCCTTAGAGATAGGGTGAGAAGCTCAGTCATCCGGGAGGGACTCGGAGTAGAGCCGCTGCTTCTCCACATCGAGAGGAGCCAGTTGAGGTGGCTCGGGCATCTGGTTAGGATGCCTCCTGGACGCCTCCCTGGTGAGGTGTTCCGGGCATGTCCCACCGGGAGGAGACCCAGAGGAAGACCCAGGACACGCTGGAGGGACTATGTTTCTCGGCTGGCCTGGGAACGCCTTGGGATTCCCCCAGAGGAGCTGCTCCAAGTGGCTGGGGAGAGGGAAGTCTGGGCCTCCCTACTTAGGCTGCTACCCCCGCGACCCGACCCCGGATAAGCGGAAGAAAATGGATGGATGGATAGAAGTAGACCTGTCACGATAAACAATAAATCAATCGCATGATAAACGAAAATTAACGACCTCATTTTCATTTATCGGCTTTATTGTTTCTTCGTGTCTCTCTTTTTCTACTGAAGACACTGGATGACAAAAAGCTCAACTCCGGTGCTCTTCAATGACGCCTCCCTTTCTCTTTCCTCTTTGAAATCTGTTTCAACCGTCCAAACTCGCATTTTTGGATCGTTAAAAGAAGCTAAGCTAACCGGTTGACCTCGGGGGAAAAAAACGAAACCCATGACTTTGTCTAAAAAACTGTTTTTCTCTGCAAAAAGAAGCTGAGAGCTTGTTAACTGTTTTATTATTAAAAGCTTTGTGTGAAAAATGCTATGCTAACAAGCTCAAACCACACTGTGCATCTGCCATTTTGAGAACCGAAGAGAGGACAGCTCATGTCCCGTCAAGGGGCCTCCCTCCTATTTTTCTTAAAGAGACACGCTGCTCACTCCCTCTCTATCCATCCTTCGGTTCAAACAGTCTTATACTGCCATCTGGTGGCCAGAAAAGTTACTACACACAAATTAATCAACATTTCTTCTTAAATTTGATAATGACTAATTATTGACAAATTTCAAACAATATTATCATTATTATTGCAATACGTTCTGAGACAACTCAGCAAAATTTGTTATTGTGACAGGCCTAGTAAGAAGCTACAAGAGTTAGCATGTTTAGCTTATTGCAGGTTTGCAGCAGAGGCTAATAACTCAACTCAGCTTGTCAGGCTGTCAACATTACGGTACTTAAAAATAGCAAAACAGCAGAGAGGTGAAAATTAGTTTGGAATTATAAGTAATTTTAATTATTGTGCATATCTTATAGAACTTTTATAGACAGAATTTCTCTGTGCAGCCAGCAGGCAGAGGGTTTCCTGTTTGGTTGTCTCAGAATTCCACCTCTGCTCTTTGCAGATGTGATCCTGTTGGTGTCATCGTGCCATGATCTTCAGCTCTCACTGGAGCAGTTCACAGCCAAGTGTGAAGCTGCTGGGATGAGAATCAGCACTTCTAAATCTGAGGCCATGGTCCTCAACTGGACAGGGGTGGATTGTTGTCTTCAGGTTGAGGATGAAGTTCTGACTCTAGTGGAGGAATTCAAGTACAGTACTGTATCTAGCGTTTTGTTCACGATTGAGGGAAGAATGGAGTGTGAAGTTGACAAACAGATTGTCAATGTCACATTTTTGTCATCTGTGTATGTTTCCCATACTTGACAGACAAAATTGGCCTCTGCATTTAACCCAACCACCACCAGGTGGTGCAGTGAGCAGCCGTAGTCAGCGCTCGGGGAGCTGGGGAAAATAGATGTGCACTCATAGACACCCCAAGGTGTGCCGTGGTCGGGGTTCGAACCTGGGTCCTTCGGATCCCAAGTCTGATTCTCTAGCCACTACACCATCTTGGCCCCTTGGTGCAGCATCTGCAGTATTGTGGACTCTGTTAGCTACTCTGTTGTGGTGAAGAGGGAGTTGAGCTGTAACCCCCAATTTACACTACATGTGTTCCGGCTCCGCTCCGCAGGTCGCAGCTGAGCGTTTCAAGTCCAGTTTCCACTACCTCCGCTCCGGTCCGCCTGGATGCGCCGCTCCGAGACGCATGCGCGGGAATTGCGAGATCGCGCGATAAATCAAGTGATAAATAATGAAGTCAGAACAAAACAATTCATTTGGTGGAAGAAGGAGAACAACAGTAGAGACTGCCTCGCTGTTTGTTTTTTGCATTGAGATATTTTCAGGACATTTGCTCTGTAATGGGTGAGTATTGTAGATCATTCAAAGATCTGAGCGACAGGACATGGTTTGAGCGACAGGACGTGATTTATTACATTTCAGAATAAAATACTTAAAAAATTTTTATTTCTTGTATTGCGGTTGTAGGCGTAGTCATAAATGATAGTTTGACAGTTTGACATTTTTGTACAAATAAATCCGTATAGAGCTAGGATTAGTCCGCCCGTGGTGATTTTATTTTGTAAATACGGATGTTGTGCTCATTCCTTTTCCTGTTGGTGCGACGTAATCTTTAAAAGTTGACTCCGGCACAGCTCCGGCGTCCGGCAGAAATAGGATCGGATCTAATTTTGACGGACTGCCGTCCGCTCGCCGCCGCCGTGCGGAGCCAGTGTAAACGCTCTCATTGATTATAATGGGTGCGTATTTGCTGCGGAGGTCGGACCGGAGCGGGGCGGAGCCGGAATGCATGTAGTGTAAATTGGGGGTAAGGTGTTTACCAGTCAGTCTATGTTCCAACCCTCACCTATGATCATGAGCTCTGGGTAGTGACTGGAAGAATGAGATCATGGATACAGGAGGTTGAAATGAGTTTCCTATGCAGCGTTGCTGGACGCTCCCTTAGAGAGAGGGTGAGGAGTTCAGTTATCAGGAGAGACTTGGAGTAGAACCGCTGCTCCTCCTCATTGATAGGAGCCAATTGAGGTGGTTTAGACATCTGATAAGGATGCTTCAGAGTCGCCTCCCTGGGGAGGTGCTTCGAGCATGTCTGACTGGGAGGAGACCCCGAGGAAGACCCAGGACATGCTGGAGAGACTATGTCTCAGTTGACCTGGGAACACCTTGCGGTCCTGCTGGAAGAACTGGAAGAGATGTCTGCTCAAGCTGCTGCCCCCAAGACAGACAGACGGATGACCAGACCTTATAGAAGTGATAAAAACTGAAGACAACAGCTTTAAAATCAGACTTCTCTTAAAGAGAAAGTTGAATGAAGCTGAAACAGTGAGTTGAACTCTGCAGTGAACAGAACATGTTCATGTGAAGAAGCTGTCGTTACACACGCTGCTCAAGATGAAATCTCTTCAGAATGTCTTCTACAGTCGGCTGAGAGAAGCTGCCTCCTAAAACTGCTCTGAAATCAAATAAGAACCTTGGGATTTGTAATAAAATGAAGAATTCAGCCTCAGTTTCAAATCCATTGCTTTAAAGTGTGTCTGTTGAAATACTGAATGTGTTATTTGTGGTGACGTGTCTTGTTTTTCCTGCAGGTTACTGGGTACAGATGAGTGGCATCACGCTGGTTTCCAGTACAATGTGATCAGCTGTTTGAACCTGCTGGACCGCTGCGACGATCCCCTGCAGCTCCTGCAGGACATCAGAAGATCCTTAGTCCCAAAGACAGGAAGACTCGTCCTGGCTGCTGTGCTTCCTTTCCAGCCATGGGTAGAAACTGGTCAGCAGGAAGCAGAACATCCAGCTCTGTGGGTTGATTTGCAATCCAAATAACGGCGGTGGTGTCTTTGTTTTCAGGAGGAAAGTGGGAGCGGCCAAAAACACACCTAAGAGTTGCGGGAAAGACGTGGGAGGAGCAAGTCACCAACATGTCCAGCGACATTTTTCAGCAGGTTGGCTTTCAGGTGGAGGCTGTGAGCCGTTTGCCGTACCTCTGCGAAGGAGACATGTACAACGATTATTACGTTCTGGACGATGCTGTGTTTGTTCTCAAGGCCTCGGAGGAAGGTGACGATTCTGCTCCATGAGCTCTGAACGCCCTGAGAAAATGTGGGTCTTGTATGTTCATGGGTTCCTCCTGGGTGGTTATCTGCTACACTGTTTCTTTATTTCTATCTTGGGTTGACTCAGGTACAAAGGTGTTCTGTAAAAACCCTCATTGTTGGATTGTACACCTGGATTACTGAGCATGAACTTTGGTGTTTTGAACCACTTTGACATGACTGTCTCAGAAGTGATGGGGGAGAGGGTGGGCCCCAGAGGCCATTTTAGCACCAGCAAACTGGTTTGTTCCACTATGGAGTGTACTGTTGAAGAATCAGTTTGTTTGGTGGCTCATCAGATTGAAAAAGTCCTTTGGATGACGGACGAAACGTCTCGGCACAAAAAAGAAACTGAACATTGTGGGATTATTAGCTGGATTATTGAGCGTGGACTTTGGTGTTGTGTAGTTTGGGTCTTTGGGATCCTGCAGGACCTCAGCTTTGTATGCAGGAGTACAGGTAGTCCCCGACTTACGAGCGAGTTCCGTTACAACGAGTTGCTCGTAAAGCGAAAATTCGTAACTTGGAACGGCCGCCACGTGTCTCGTAAGTCCGGAATTTCGCTCGTAAGTTGGAACGGTTTTGCTAGCGCGACTACAAACACTCGTTTTTCATCGAAAAACTGCTTACGAGTGCATAAAAATGATCGGAAACGTGTGTCCACATGTTTAGCTAACGAACTGTGGTGAAAAAACACAGAAAAATTCTGTATTTTTTGCGTTTTTTCCAAAAATTCGCCAGCTCGTAAGTCCGGAACCTCGTAGGTCAGAGCGCTCGTAAGTCGGGGACTACCTGTAATGAGAACATTATAACTGACAATCACCTGTTGTGTGAGGTGTCACACAGCTGTTCAGATGATCTTTTTGGATGAAGGTTAGAAAAGTCATCGTGAAGTCATCTCTGACATGCCAACGTCTCTGACCGCAGCAGTGTCAACTCTGAGTGGCGGAAAAATAGCAAAACAGAACAGGACATTCCTTCGAAGTCAAACTGCCAAACTTGCTAGAAAAAAAACAAAAAACATCATACACACATGCACGCAAATACTAGCCATAACATTATGACCACCTGTCTTAAGGCTTAGTATCTCTAACTTGCCAACCAATGGACGCCCATCTGGAAGATCTGACCCTGTGAGAGAAACAATGGAACGGCCACTGACAGTGCTAGGTGAGCTGTCTGGCTGCCATCTTGTGAAGAGTGACGTGCATCTATATTTTGTTTACATGTCAAAACCAATCGTTGACGCTTTGTGCGTTCTTTATGCAGTCCAGGCTCATAGAAAAAGCCTTACCTTACTTAAATAAACACACACGCATACATATGTACTGTATATGTACTATACACACACACACATATATAAACTTTTAAAATTCTATTACAAACTTTACCCTGATTTTAAACTGTTTTGAAAATTACTAAATATTTTAACTGTTATCTTACCTAAAATAAAAACGTAGCCATAAAAGATGAGTAATAAAAAAATACCTATTAAAGATTAGGCAAAAAACATTAGACGTTAAACAATTAGGCAAAATAGCATTTCTGAAGGCAAATTTGCTAACTTGTGCCAAGCACAATAGACTTTAAACAAGAACGTTAACAAACTTGAAGTTCGCTTTAGACCAACGTGAATGTTTTGTTTAATTTGGATTTAAAATGTAAACGGTCAGATAAAATGTGCTTGTTCATGAAGCTAATCCAGTCCGTTCTTTATATTTGTTTTTAATCTAGCACTCGGTATATAAATAGCTTTCAATAAACGAGAACATAGAAACAATGAGGAAAAGCCAGTTTCAAGAAATGCCCGACGTTTTTTAAAATGAGGACGTCAGCTAATAATTTCAACTACCGGTAATTCAATACTGTAATGCAAAGTGTTTCTGTGTTCTTAAGCACTTATTGTAAAAATGGAGGGCTGGTGTAACTGACAATAATGTATGCGCGTATGTTTTCTGTGCCAAGTGTCTGTACGCTACAGGTCAGTCCCACTGACATTACTGAAGATTAATAAGGTTATACTTCAATGGTCATGTTTCTCAAATGTACAAGTTTACCATGTATTACAACGCTGGGCAATCTGCTGCTGTAGAACACATTTTTATTTATTTAGGAACTATTTTCTGACATCATACACAAATGACCAGATGGAAAAAAAAGTCACATTTTCAATGATTTATAAACTAAAACAACAGATTTTGTACTGGCTTTGATCATTCTAACAATGGCAGAACACTGGACTCCTTCACCGAGTTTAGCTTATTTGACCCTAACTCTGAAGGACGCACACTTAGCTACACATCTTCTCTAAATGGCGACACAGATTCTCATCTTGTTAACATAGATTGCCATTGGTCTGTGATCTTTATGATCAAGAGCCATTTCTGCCCCTTTGCACACTTAAGTGTCTATGGAGCCACAAAACCTGTTGACTGTGATTATCAACTGGTGGCCCATGGGCCACTTCAAACCTGTTGGAGGGAGCTCTTCAGTCCAGTCGGTGTGATACTGTATTATGAAACTTAAAATATCAAATGACTATTTTTTATTGATATTTTAATATTTTAGGTCAAAATAAGACTGGATTTTTGTAAAGAAGAAAAAAATATATAATTTTTTACCAATTTTATAAAAGTTCCAACACAAGTATACAGGTTTTCTTTTTAATTATGGAACATTTTCATAAAGTGATGAAGCATAAAGCACTGAAAACTAAAATAATAAAGCACTGAAGTAATAAAGCATCAAGTTTAAAATTAGGCCAATTTGTTGGATATGTAATTGAAAGTTAAAATGAAAATAAATATTTTGACTTTGTTTTGTTATCAAGTTGACTCGCCATATTTCTTCTCAGCAACTTGCCTGAAAGGTACGCCCCTAAAAATATTTGGTGGATCTGAGAAAAAGATCACACCGTAATTGGAAGTGAGCTAAAAGAAGTGGCTAACGAGCTACTAGCATGATGTAGTCAACACGTTTTACTCCTTGTGTTAGTATGATGTTTCTACTACAGGAAAACCGATACAACTAGCCATTTCTTGTTGTTGGTACAACAACAACAACAACTAATAAACTTAGTTTTAACTTGGAGCCGCTGCAGAGGGACCAAAGAGCCCCATGTGGCTCCAGAGCCGCAGGTTGCAGACCCCAGGTTGTGCGTTTCTCTAGTTCAGTGAATTGGACTTCTTTGTCAATTCATTATTTGGAGAGGTGCTTTTTATTGTTTTTTATTTTAATTTTTTACTTTTTGTGTGCTAATTTGAGCTTGAACAAACAAAAAATCAAGTGGTACAGTTTATTTGTGAGTGCTCCAGAGTAAAGTTTTAAATGCAGTATGGGAATACAGTACTGTACTTTTGTGTAACAAGAATTAGGTATTTTATTTGTCAAACTGTATATGATATTGTTTTTGTGTGCTCAGAATGTACCTGACTATTGAAAATTGTGCCATAATTGATGCAAAGTTTGTAAGAGTATGGATTCAATAATAAAAGAAAAACACGTTTTTATGCATTTTTGCCTCTACTGTATATCCATGAAAATATAGATATTCACTAATGGTCAAGACGTAAAGTATTCCAGGAGTTTTATTTCTCAAAACTTCATCACAGCTAATTTTGGCTAATTTCTGACTTAATGACTCCTCCTATAGCTTATCCTCGTGAAATAAATATATATAATTTTGCTTTAAATATAAGTAACTTATGAAGGAATCTCAAATTTACCACTTTTTTCTGTGAACCAAAAAGTATCCTAGGTCAACATGTTTTATGCAAATGAGAGAGAATCCGTTCTTCTGATTGGTTGAAATACGAGCTCTCCCCGTTTATGATTGGCTGACGCTGTGTCAGCCACGTCTCCCAGCCACGTCGCTTTTCGATCGCCATTTTCCTGTCTTCTCAATCTAGAATCGAACTGCTCTGGCTTCACGTTGTCAATCAGCCCTGGCAGCTAGGAAATAAATCCTAACCAGAGACGAACGGAACTGTCTGACGACTCCTAAGACTTGTTTTGTCGGTGAAGGGGCCTCCTCGAACATGAACATTTTTAGGCTAACAGGCGATCTGTCCCACCTAGCAGCCATCATCATCTTGCTGCTAAAAATATGGAAATCCAGGTCTTGTGCCGGTGAGTACAGCAACATGTTGGGTTCGCAGTTTGTGCCAATTGCGTTTGAACAAACATCCTTTAGTTTGAAGGGACCGAGAGGAAAACATGAGCTCTGCTCTTATTTAGCTTCGGCTAACGTTAGCTTCAACATGCTAGCTCCTAGCACCGGTGTCCAAATGAACGTGAAGGCTCATTCCTAACAAACTATGATGAGCATGTCCACAGAGGACGAGACACCTCCACGGCTTCTAGTGGGGAAAGTAGCTGAGCTTGTTTGTTAACGTGTTGGACCCCAGAGAGCATCAGGCCTCAACATTCATTGATTCATGACAAGGACAGGGTTTGCGCTGCTTGTTTATGTCCCTCTCAGCTGCCGTACAGGAGCTGTGACGTGGCAGCTGTCCCCCTGACTGGACAGGTCCAGAGTCTGTCCTGTAAAGTGGACAGGTCCAGAGTCTGTCCTACAGAGTGGACGGGTCCAGAGTCTGTCCTACAGAGTGGACGGGTCCAGAGTCTGTCCTGTAAAGTGGACAGGTCCAGAGTCTGTCCTGCAGAGTGGACAGGTCCAGAGTCTGTCCTACAGAGTGGACGGGTCCAGAGTCTGTCCTGTAGAGTGGACAGGTCCAGAGTCTGTCCTGCAGAGTGGACGGGTCCAGAGTCTGTCCTGCAGAGTGGACAGGTCCAGAGTCTGTCCTGCAGAGTGGACAGGTCCAGAGTCTGTCCTGTAGAGTGGACAGGTCCAGAGTCTGTCCTGCAGAGTGGACAGGTCCAGAGTCTGTCCTGCAGAGTGGACAGGTCCAGAGTCTGTCCTGCAGAGTGGACAGGTCCAGAGTCTGTCCTACAGAGTGGACAGGTCCAGAGTCTGTCCTGTAGAGTGGACGGGTCCAGAGTCTGTCCTACAGAGTGGACGGGTCCAGAGTCTGTCCTGCAGAGTGGACGGGTCCAGAGTCTGTCCTGCAGAGTGGACGGGTCCAGAGTCTGTCCTGCAGAGTGGACGGGTCCAGAGTCTGTCCTGCAGAGTGGACGGGTCCAGAGTCTGTCCTGCAGAGTGGACGGGTCCAGAGTCTGTCCTGCAGAGTGGACGGGTCCAGAGTCTGTCCTGCAGAGTGGACGGGTCCAGAGTCTGTCCTGCAGAGTGGACGGGTCCAGAGTCTGTCCTGTAGAGTGGACGGGTCCAGAGTCTGTCCTGTAGAGTGGACGGGTCCAGAGTCTGTCCTGCAGAGTGGACGGGTCCAGAGTCTGTCCTGCAGAGTGGACGGGTCCAGAGTCTGTCCTGCAGAGTGGACGGGTCCAGAGTCTGTCCTGCAGAGTGGACGGGTCCAGAGTCTGTCCTGCAGAGTGGACGGGTCCAGAGTCTGTCCTGTAGAGTGGACGGGTCCAGAGTCTGTCCTACAGAGTGGACGGGTCCAGAGTCTGTCCTACAGAGTGGACGGGTCCAGAGTCTGTCCTACAGAGTGGACGGGTCCAGAGTCTGTCCTACAGAGTGGACGGGTCCAGAGTCTGTCCTGCAGAGTGGACGGGTCCAGAGTCTGTCCTACAGAGTGGACGGGTCCAGAGTCTGTCCTACAGAGTGGACGGGTCCAGAGTCTGTCCTGTAGAGTGGACGGGTCCAGAGTCTGTCCTACAGAGTGGACGGGTCCAGAGTCTGTCCTACAGAGTGGACGGGTCCAGAGTCTGTCCTACAGAGTGGACGGGTCCAGAGTCTGTCCTACAGAGTGGACGGGTCCAGAGTCTGTCCTGCAGAGTGGACGGGTCCAGAGTCTGTCCTGTAGAGTGGACGGGTCCAGAGTCTGTCCTGTAGAGTGGACGGGTCCAGAGTCTGTCCTGCAGAGTGGACGGGTCCAGAGTCTGTCCTGCAGAGTGGACGGGTCCAGAGTCTGTCCTGCAGAGTGGACGGGTCCAGAGTCTGTCCTGCAGAGTGGACGGGTCCAGAGTCTGTCCTGCAGAGTGGACGGGTCCAGAGTCTGTCCTGCAGAGTGGACGGGTCCAGAGTCTGTCCTGCAGAGTGGACGGGTCCAGAGTCTGTCCTGCAGAGTGGACGGGTCCAGAGTCTGTCCTGCAGAGTGGACGGGTCCAGAGTCTGTCCTGCAGAGTGGACGGGTCCAGAGTCTGTCCTGTAGAGTGGACGGGTCCAGAGTCTGTCCTGTAGAGTGGACGGGTCCAGAGTCTGTCCTGCAGAGTGGACGGGTCCAGAGTCTGTCCTACAGAGTGGACGGGTCCAGAGTCTGTCCTACAGAGTGGACGGGTCCAGAGTCTGTCCTACAGAGTGGACGGGTCCAGAGTCTGTCCTGTAGAGTGGACGGGTCCAGAGTCTGTCCTGTAGAGTGGACGGGTCCAGAGTCTGTCCTGTAGAGTGGACGGGTCCAGAGTCTGTCCTGCAGAGTGGACGGGTCCAGAGTCTGTCCTACAGAGTGGACGGGTCCAGAGTCTGTCCTACAGAGTGGACGGGTCCAGAGTCTGTCCTGCAGAGTGGACGGGTCCAGAGTCTGTCCTGCAGAGTGGACGGGTCCAGAGTCTGTCCTGCAGAGTGGACGGGTCCAGAGTCTGTCCTGCAGAGTGGACGGGTCCAGAGTCTGTCCTGCAGAGTGGACGGGTCCAGAGTCTGTCCTGCAGAGTGGACGGGTCCAGAGTCTGTCCTGCAGAGTGGACGGGTCCAGAGTCTGTCCTGCAGAGTGGACGGGTCCAGAGTCTGTCCTGCAGAGTGGACGGGTCCAGAGTCTGTCCTGCAGAGTGGACGGGTCCAGAGTCTGTCCTGTAGAGTGGACGGGTCCAGAGTCTGTCCTGCAGAGTGGACGGGTCCAGAGTCTGTCCTGCAGAGTGGACGGGTCCAGAGTCTGTCCTGTAGAGTGGACGGGTCCAGAGTCTGTCCTACAGAGTGGACGGGTCCAGAGTCTGTCCTACAGAGTGGACGGGTCCAGAGTCTGTCCTACAGAGTGGACGGGTCCAGAGTCTGTCCTGTAGAGTGGACGGGTCCAGAGTCTGTCCTACAGAGTGGACGGGTCCAGAGTCTGTCCTACAGAGTGGACGGGTCCAGAGTCTGTCCTACAGAGTGGACAGGTCCAGAGTCTGTCCTACAGAGTGGACAGGTCCAGAGTCTGTCCTGTAGAGTGGACAGGTCCAGAGTCTGTCCTGCAGAGTGGACAGGTCCAGAGTCTGTCCTGTAGAGTGGACAGGTCCAGAGTCTGTCCTGTAGAGTGGACAGGTCCAGAGTCTGTCCTACAGAGTGGACAGGTCCAGAGTCTGTCCTGCAGAGTGGACAGGTCCAGAGTCTGTCCTGCAGAGTGGACAGGTCCAGAGTCTGTCCTGCAGAGTGGACAGGTCCAGAGTCTGTCCTACAGAGTGGACGGGTCCAGAGTCTGTCCTGTAGAGTGGACAGGTCCAGAGTCTGTCCTGTAGAGTGGACAGGTCCAGAGTCTGTCCTGCAGAGTGGACAGGTCCAGAGTCTGTCCTGCAGAGTGGACAGGTCCAGAGTCTGTCCTACAGAGTGGACGGGTCCAGAGTCTGTCCTGTAGAGTGGACGGGTCCAGAGTCTGTCCTGTAGAGTGGACGGGTCCAGAGTCTGTCCTACAGAGTGGACGGGTCCAGAGTCTGTCCTGTAGAGTGGACGGGTCCAGAGTCTGTCCTACAGAGTGGACAGGTCCAGAGTCTGTCCTGTAGAGTGGACAGGTCCAGAGTCTGTCCTACAGAGTGGACAGGTCCAGAGTCTGTCCTACAGAGTGGACGGGTCCAGAGTCTGTCCTACAGAGTGGACGGGTCCAGAGTCTGTCCTACAGAGTGGACGGGTCCAGAGTCTGTCCTGTAGAGTGGACAGGTCCAGAGTCTGTCCTACAGAGTGGACAGGTCCAGAGTCTGTCCTGTAGAGTGGACAGGTCCAGAGTCTGTCCTACAGAGTGGACAGGTCCAGAGTCTGTCCTGTAGAGTGGACAGGTCCAGAGTCTGTCCTACAGAGTGGACGGGTCCAGAGTCTGTCCTGTAGAGTGGACAGGTCCAGAGTCTGTCCTACAGAGTGGACAGGTCCAGAGTCTGTCCTGTAGAGTGGACAGGTCCAGAGTCTGTCCTGTAGAGTGGACAGGTCCAGAGTCTGTCCTACAGAGTGGACAGGTCCAGAGTCTGTCCTACAGAGTGGACGGGTCCAGAGTCTGTCCTGTAGAGTGGACAGGTCCAGAGTCTGTCCTACAGAGTGGACAGGTCCAGAGTCTGTCCTGTAGAGTGGACAGGTCCAGAGTCTGTCCTGCAGAGTGGACAGGTCCAGAGTCTGTCCTGCAGAGTGGACAGGTCCAGAGTCTGTCCTGTAGAGTGGACAGGTCCAGAGTCTGTCCTACAGAGTGGACAGGTCCAGAGTCTGTCCTGTAGAGTGGACAGGTCCAGAGTCTGTCCTGTAGAGTGGACAGGTCCAGAGTCTGTCCTGCAGAGTGGACAGGTCCAGAGTCTGTCCTGTAGAGTGGACAGGTCCAGAGTCTGTCCTGCAGAGTGGACAGGTCCAGAGTCTGTCCTGTAGAGTGGACAGGTCCAGAGTCTGTCCTACAGAGTGGACAGGTCCAGAGTCTGTCCTGTAGAGTGGACAGGTCCAGAGTCTGTCCTGTAGAGTGGACAGGTCCAGAGTCTGTCCTGTAGAGTGGACAGGTCCAGAGTCTGTCCTGCAGAGTGGACAGGTCCAGAGTCTGTCCTGTAGAGTGGACAGGTCCAGAGTCTGTCCTGTAGAGTGGACAGGTCCAGAGTCTGTCCTACAGAGTGGACAGGTCCAGAGTCTGTCCTGTAGAGTGGACAGGTCCAGAGTCTGTCCTGCAGAGTGGACAGGTCCAGAGTCTGTCCTACAGAGTGGACAGGTCCAGAGTCTGTCCTGTAGAGTGGACAGGTCCAGAGTCTGTCCTGCAGAGTGGACAGGTCCAGAGTCTGTCCTACAGAGTGGACAGGTCCAGAGTCTGTCCTGTAGAGTGGACAGGTCCAGAGTCTGTCCTACAGAGTGGACAGGTCCAGAGTCTGTCCTGCAGAGTGGACAGGTCCAGAGTCTGTCCTGCAGAGTGGACAGGTCCAGAGTCTGTCCTACAGAGTGGACAGGTCCAGAGTCTGTCCTGTAGAGTGGACAGGTCCAGAGTCTGTCCTACAGAGTGGACAGGTCCAGAGTCTGTCCTACAGAGTGGACAGGTCCAGAGTCTGTCCTGTAGAGTGGACAGGTCCAGAGTCTGTCCTGCAGAGTGGACAGGTCCAGAGTCTGTCCTACAGAGTGGACAGGTCCAGAGTCTGTCCTACAGAGTGGACAGGTCCAGAGTCTGTCCTACAGAGTGGACAGGTCCAGAGTCTGTCCTGTAGAGTGGACAGGTCCAGAGTCTGTCCTGCAGAGTGGACAGGTCCAGAGTCTGTCCTGCAGAGTGGACAGGTCCAGAGTCTGTCCTGTAGAGTGGACAGGTCCAGAGTCTGTCCTACAGAGTGGACGGGTCCAGAGTCTGTCCTGTAGAGTGGACAGGTCCAGAGTCTGTCCTACAGAGTGGACAGGTCCAGAGTCTGTCCTGTAGAGTGGACAGGTCCAGAGTCTGTCCTACAGAGTGGACGGGTCCAGAGTCTGTCCTGTAGAGTGGACAGGTCCAGAGTCTGTCCTACAGAGTGGACAGGTCCAGAGTCTGTCCTGCAGAGTGGACAGGTCCAGAGTCTGTCCTGTAGAGTGGACAGGTCCAGAGTCTGTCCTGTAGAGTGGACAGGTCCAGAGTCTGTCCTACAGAGTGGACAGGTCCAGAGTCTGTCCTGTAGAGTGGACAGGTCCAGAGTCTGTCCTACAGAGTGGACAGGTCCAGAGTCTGTCCTACAGAGTGGACAGGTCCAGAGTCTGTCCTGTAGAGTGGACAGGTCCAGAGTCTGTCCTGTAGAGTGGACAGGTCCAGAGTCTGTCCTACAGAGTGGACGGGTCCAGAGTCTGTCCTGCAGAGTGGACGGGTCCAGAGTCTGTCCTGCAGAGTGGACGGGTCCAGAGTCTGTCCTGCAGAGTGGACGGGTCCAGAGTCTGTCCTGCAGAGTGGACGGGTCCAGAGTCTGTCCTGCAGAGTGGACGGGTCCAGAGTCTGTCCTGCAGAGTGGACGGGTCCAGAGTCTGTCCTGCAGAGTGGACGGGTCCAGAGTCTGTCCTGCAGAGTGGACGGGTCCAGAGTCTGTCCTGCAGAGTGGACGGGTCCAGAGTCTGTCCTGCAGAGTGGACGGGTCCAGAGTCTGTCCTGCAGAGTGGACGGGTCCAGAGTCTGTCCTACAGAGTGGACAGGTCCAGAGTCTGTCCTGCAGAGTGGACAGGTCCAGAGTCTGTCCTGTAGAGTGGACAGGTCCAGAGTCTGTCCTACAGAGTGGACAGGTCCAGAGTCTGTCCTGTAGAGTGGACAGGTCCAGAGTCTGTCCTACAGAGTGGACAGGTCCAGAGTCTGTCCTACAGAGTGGACGGGTCCAGAGTCTGTCCTACAGAGTGGACAGGTCCAGAGTCTGTCCTACAGAGTGGACAGGTCCAGAGTCTGTCCTGTAGAGTGGACAGGCCTACAGAGTGGACAGGTCCAGAGTCTGTCCTACAGAGTGGACGGGTCCAGAGTCTGTCCTACAGAGTGGACGGGTCCAGAGTCTGTCCTACAGAGTGGACGGGTCCAGAGTCTGTCCTGCAGAGTGGACAGGTCCAGAGTCTGTCCTGTAGAGTGGACAGGTCCAGAGTCTGTCCTGCAGAGTGGACAGGTCCAGAGTCTGTCCTACAGAGTGGACGGGTCCAGAGTCTGTCCTACAGAGTGGACGGGTCCAGAGTCTGTCCTGTAGAGTGGACGGGTCCAGAGTCTGTCCTGTAGAGTGGACGGGTCCAGAGTCTGTCCTACAGAGTGGACGGGTCCAGAGTCTGTCCTGTAGAGTGGACGGGTCCAGAGTCTGTCCTACAGAGTGGACAGGTCCAGAGTCTGTCCTACAGAGTGGACGGGTCCAGAGTCTGTCCTACAGAGTGGACGGGTCCAGAGTCTGTCCTACAGAGTGGACGGGTCCAGAGTCTGTCCTGTAGAGTGGACAGGTCCAGAGTCTGTCCTACAGAGTGGACAGGTCCAGAGTCTGTCCTGTAGAGTGGACAGGTCCAGAGTCTGTCCTACAGAGTGGACAGGTCCAGAGTCTGTCCTGTAGAGTGGACAGGTCCAGAGTCTGTCCTACAGAGTGGACAGGTCCAGAGTCTGTCCTGTAGAGTGGACAGGTCCAGAGTCTGTCCTGTAGAGTGGACAGGTCCAGAGTCTGTCCTACAGAGTGGACAGGTCCAGAGTCTGTCCTACAGAGTGGACGGGTCCAGAGTCTGTCCTGCAGAGTGGACGGGTCCAGAGTCTGTCCTGCAGAGTGGACGGGTCCAGAGTCTGTCCTGTAGAGTGGACGGGTCCAGAGTCTGTCCTGCAGAGTGGACAGGTCCAGAGTCTGTCCTGCAGAGTGGACGGGTCCAGAGTCTGTCCTGCAGAGTGGACGGGTCCAGAGTCTGTCCTGTAGAGTGGACAGGTCCAGAGTCTGTCCTGCAGAGTGGACAGGTCCAGAGTCTGTCCTGCAGAGTGGACGGGTCCAGAGTCTGTCCTACAGAGTGGACGGGTCCAGAGTCTGTCCTGTCAGAGTGGACGGGTCCAGAGTCTGTCCTGTAGAGTGGACGGGTCCAGAGTCTGTCCTACAGAGTGGACGGGTCCAGAGTCTGTCCTGTAGAGTGGACGGGTCCAGAGTCTGTCCTACAGAGTGGACAGGTCCAGAGTCTGTCCTACAGAGTGGACGGGTCCAGAGTCTGTCCTACAGAGTGGACGGGTCCAGAGTCTGTCCTACAGAGTGGACGGGTCCAGAGTCTGTCCTGTAGAGTGGACAGGTCCAGAGTCTGTCCTACAGAGTGGACAGGTCCAGAGTCTGTCCTGTAGAGTGGACAGGTCCAGAGTCTGTCCTACAGAGTGGACGGGTCCAGAGTCTGTCCTGTAGAGTGGACAGGTCCAGAGTCTGTCCTACAGAGTGGACAGGTCCAGAGTCTGTCCTGTAGAGTGGACAGGTCCAGAGTCTGTCCTACAGAGTGGACAGGTCCAGAGTCTGTCCTGCAGAGTGGACGGGTCCAGAGTCTGTCCTGCAGAGTGGACGGGTCCAGAGTCTGTCCTGCAGAGTGGACGGGTCCAGAGTCTGTCCTGCAGAGTGGACGGGTCCAGAGTCTGTCCTGCAGAGTGGACGGGTCCAGAGTCTGTCCTGCAGAGTGGACGGGTCCAGAGTCTGTCCTGCAGAGTGGACGGGTCCAGAGTCTGTCCTGCAGAGTGGACGGGTCCAGAGTCTGTCCTGCAGAGTGGACGGGTCCAGAGTCTGTCCTACAGAGTGGACGGGTCCAGAGTCTGTCCTGCAGAGTGGACGGGTCCAGAGTC
Source organism: Garcialebias charrua (assembly GCA_038048925.1). Classification (NCBI taxonomy): domain Eukaryota; kingdom Metazoa; phylum Chordata; class Actinopteri; order Cyprinodontiformes; family Rivulidae; genus Garcialebias; species Garcialebias charrua. The sequence goes on along the minus strand of JBBPBX010006556.1, from coordinate 38 downwards.
TGTCCTGTAGAGTGGACGGGTCCAGAGTCTGTCCTGTA
>JBBPBX010006555.1:16522-35142 GCA_038048925.1 Garcialebias charrua | reverse complement strand
CTTTTTTGTTTTCTATTGTTTATTGTTTATTGTTTGTTTATTGTTTATTGTTTAAGGAAATTCTACCATTGCTGTTCATCGTTCTTTAGTTTTAGCAGGTCGCTTTCGTAAATGAGCCCATGAGGTTCAATAAGATTTACCTGACTAAATAAAGGTTGAATGAATGAATGAATGGTGCATAACTTCCAGTTCCCTTTCAGTCAAGTTCTCTCGGTGCAACATATTTGCTATGGGAACGTAATTTATTCACGCCCTTGAAATGCTCAGTGAAATGCATGCTAGTGTGAACGTCTGCCTCTGGCCAGCAGGCATCTCAAGGCTACTTTCTATTGTATGTTAGAAAGAACAGCCTGAGTGACATCACAGGCAGTAACATCCAAACTATAATGCTTTGCAAAAGTGTTTAATGAGCTCCAGTTCGCAGCAGCACAGATGTCTGCAACTGGTACGCCCTTGAACAATGACCAGGAGGTGGCCAAGCCCTGAGTGGAGTGAGCGTGCACTCCAGAGGGCACTTGTTGACTTTTGCTACTGTACGCCCTTTTAATGGCCTCAGTCACCCAATGTGAGAGGCGTTGTTTTGATAGGACCTTTCCGGTAGCAAGTGCTGCAAAGCAGACGGACAGTTGATTTGTTTCCCTCCATTCGGCTGTTCTCTGCATGTAAGTGCGTAAAGCTCTCACAGGGCAGAGAGCCTTCAGCTTTTCCTGTTCCTGAGTGAGGACAGGAGTAGGTGGGAAGGAGGAGAGATCAAAGTCTAGACTCCTATGGTTCAAAGTCAAAACCTTGGGGGTGTATGCGGGATTAGGCCTTAGTGTGACCTTTGACCCGTCAGGGGCAAATCTGGTACACATTGGATGTACAGACAATGCATGGAAGTCACCCACGCGTTTCGCCGAGCAAAGTGCCAAGAGTAGAACGGTTTTATAAGATAATAAATCTATCTTAATCTCGCTCAGTAGCTCGAATGGGGGGTCACAGAGAGCCCCCAAGATCAGGCTAAGATCCCATCCAGGGGTCAGGATCCTGCTGGGTGGTTTAGTCCTAAGCACACCTTTCATAAATCTTATTATGATTGGATACACGCCAGGTGTCCTGTGTCCCCAGCCTTTGTGACAGGCTGAAATAGCTGATAGGAAAACTAATCGTTGAGAAAGAACGACCTTTTTCCAGTAAGTCCTGAAGAAAAGTCAGGAGTTGAGCCAAGTCGCATGCATAAGAAATAATATTTCTTTCCAAGCATCAAAAATACGCCATTTCTGTGCATATAGAGACTGTGTTGACATAGCACGGACATTTTGAATGGTTTTTACCACATTTTCCGGCAGGCCTGATGCCATCAGCTTGTTCTTGTCTGCCAACAAGCTGAAATTTTTAACAGCTCCCAGCCTAAGCGGTGGGACTGCTTCTTCCGGTGGCATAGTTTGACCCTGAAGAAGAGCAGTTGATGTATCCAATTTTCCTCCAAGGGTCTTGGAGGCTGTGGCCCCTTGGGGGTCAACCAGGTTGGAAAGAGGGCCTTCTTCCCGGTGTGCTATCAGGCTGCTTTGATCTAGAGTGATCGGGGGCAGACACAATCTGTCGTCCTTGTTAGACAGAGGGGGAGCAGAATGTTTGTTTTCTCTCTCCCTGTTTGGGGTCACGAGACTGAGAAACTGCTAGTTTTGTAAACGAGCAGATCTCCTGACCCCAATCCGTTTTTTGGATGGGTCCAGTTTACTGGTCCTCAACCTTAACAGAGCTTTGGGACCAGGCAAACTGGCCAGGGTTTGTGTTTCATCCGTCGGGAGAATTTTGTTTGAGAGCAGATCTGAACCAGCACAATGGGGAAGGTCACGTGCTGCCGGGTCATTGCTTAAGCATTGCGTGTCACTCATTAATAATAAAGGGACAGCTGCAATGTGAGAACGTGGAGATGATTCTTTGAGCTTGGTAGACTTTAGATTGTTTGGTGATAAAAAGCCCAGTTTCCTTCGAATAACAAGAAGAGGAATCTGATTCAGCTCTGATTTATTTACACACACAGTAGCTTGAACACAATTGCTTTTGCGAACATGTGAAATTTGTGGTCGCCTGTGGGCATCTGACGTGCCCACCCCGTCGTTAGATTCTGTCGGCGCGCCTCTCTGAGGTGCGGACATGTCATGTGTTTGCTTGGTTAGTGTATTGACCGCCCCGTCGTTCACAATGGAGTGGGGACTGGAGCACGTGACCCCCCTCACCTGTCTCCATGAGGGGTGGGGGGCCTGCTTGCAGACGCCTCTGTGCATGTCCTCTAGAGATGGGGCAGAGGCACCCTGCCAGGGGTTCGTTGATTAGGCTAACATCCCATGAGCCGTGAGGGAGGGGAGGGGGAAGGCCCTCTCCCTTTATTTCGGCTGGCAGGCCAGAGGGACCTGTTCTGCTGAAGTCACTTGTTTTTTTTTGTTTTTTTTAGAGTCAATAAAACAGAGGGGCTGTTTTATGAGCTTTATTCGTGCTTATGTGCAACGACATGCATGATTTTATGTCACTCACAGCAGGGAAAACATGGTTTGTGCATGCAACAGTTTTACCAGCTCTTTGTACCGTGTTACAAATAAAGTCTGGACATAAAGGGATCATTCCCAGTACCGCGTGGGCGGGTGATCATGTAATGTGGAAACGTGGACCTGGTTCATCAGCACATTTTTGTCTGGTGTCCCAGGTCACCGAGGAGGCCCTGTGTCTGACTGCCTGATGGGGGACAAACCTGTTTTTGCTCCATGCGTGCTCGGTGCGAGGTGGGCCCTGCGGTGGTCTCTGCCGAGGCTCCTCCTCGTACGCCGACCGCTTCTGCGGTGGGGCACGCGTTGCCGAGCGGTGTCGAGGCTGCGCAGGTCTGCCTCCAGCAGACTCCCTGGGGGAGGGGGCGAAGCTTCTCCAGGGAATGCCCACCCGGAGAGCTTCAGCCTGTCTGCACCTTTGGTCCAGCTTGGTCTGAATTCGCTCCAAAGCTTTACCAAACAAACCCGTCGGCTATATCGAGTGGTGGAGAAAAGGCACCTTTTGTCCCTCGGAGAGATCCGTTAAAGTCATCCACAGATGGCGAATCGCGATGACCACTTCCGCCATGCCTCTGCCTTGAGCAACAGCGGCTGTCCCCATCATGCGGAGCACAAAGTCTGTTGCCCCGCGGGCTTAATCCAACCTGTATAGATAAAGGTTGAATGAATGAATGAATGATTGAGACAGTTTACACATCTTTTTTGGATTTAAAGCTGTGAAGCTCCTCGGTGTGCGCTCCTCGTAGTAATTAAATAATTAATGATATCAGAGTAACTTCTTGGTGACAAGTTGTCCGCTTCATCTGCCATGATTTCTTTCTCTAACTCATTCAACTCCGACCACTGCCATTTTGCTCTTGTGCCTTGGTCAAGCTAGTAATGTATTTAGCTGTGGTAGCTAGGGCTGTGTAAAAATATCAATATCGCGTTAAATATCGATTTTTTCTTTCCTAGAAAAAAATCGATATTCATCTGCAAGTATCGTACCTAAAAAAAAATATATATATATATTTTTTTTTTTCTTTTTGAATGTCCAGAGGACCAGACTTAGCTTTTTTAGATACCTCTGCATCCCTGGCACCAGTGTATCCTCAGAGAGAGTCTTCTCCACCGCTGGAGATATCATCACTGCGCATTACTTGAATTATAGACTGTTTTGGAGAAGTCATATTACTGTTCACTTACCAAGCACTTAGAGTGATTCCTTCAGATGTTAAGTGTCAAGGTTAAAAAGGTTTCAATCTATTCAGAGCAGGGCACTTGGTGCACTTTATTTACTTTACAAATGCATGTACTGTTTCAATTGAAAGAAACATGTTTTCTCACCACTTCTTTGATTCATTTTGTCCAGCTGTCGACTTTAAGTCTGTGTCCATGTCCAACCAGAGCCAAGTATTGTGTAGTTGGTGCATTTAATCAGTTTTCAGTTAAATTAATTCAATCCAAGTCTATAACAGTCTCAAAATCACTCTTTCCCTTTAAATTCGCAGAAAATCGCAATATTGTATTGAATTGTATCGTTTGCTGAATATCGCAATATATATCGTATCGTGAGCAGAATATCGTGTATTGTATCGTATCGTGAGATTACTGTATCACTACAGCCCTAGTGGTAGCTCGAGTCTGTTCATCCGCCATCTCTGCCTTTACCGGTGGCGAAAAACCCGGTATTGCGCAATACTCGTCACGTGTGTGGGAACTATGTATAGCTATGTTTACATGTGTACAATTATTTGACCGTATTGAAATGTTTTCAGATTAAATTATTCAAATGTACTTGTATCATTTACATGGGCACAATCCATTCACGACGAGCATTTACATGTAGCAGGATTTGATTCTGAATAGAAGTACAGACATGTGCAGAGTCATAAACTCTACTTAAAAAAAAACCACCAAAGAAGAAGTTCTGCTTCCAGATTATTTCTGGGTTGAATTTAAACAAACCTGAGTGTCCAAAATGAACCCGAACAGGTTTTAATGACAGTGAAGACGTTACTGCTCTCCCTGATTGAGCTACAGGTAATACAGATAATTTTAAGCTCTTTCAAAGTTTCTAGTAGAATTGTGTCGCTCACCAACCAGTTGTGCTTCCCCGACATATTAGCATTAGCCAGGTGGAAATACATGAGGTAGACATAGGTCGCACATGCGCAGACAGGTCAGTTTTCCACAATCTGAAAATAAATGAACAGATTAAGTGTTTACATGCACACCGTTCAGATTATGAATCAGCATAAACCACTCATCTCATTCTGATTACAAATTATTTCGGATCAAGCTGAATTAACAAAAATAATAATAATCCAAATTGGGCATTTACATGATGCATTTTTATTCCAAATGGCCATTTAATCCGATTACTTATGTCCATATAAACATAGCAAATTACAGTTATATTGAATATATCTGAAAGCTTGATTCATTAAGATTTTCTAATGTTAAGCAAAACAAATCCAAAATTTCTATGGACAGACAAGATAAATATAACAATTTAAGTAGGTTTTGTTTAGCTCGTTGATTTAAGTATTACCTACTTATCCTTACTGCCATCTTTAGCATGAACCCATCTCCATTTCATTTAAAAAGTCTGGAAAAGACAAATGTCATACTGCGTCTCAATTGAAAATAAATTGACTTGTTGAGTAAAAACTTAAACTGTAAAACCAGAACTAAGTTTGGGTCGTCAAAATGCTGCAACTAAATACCTTGATGAGAAGTTCTCAGCTGAAATTCCACTAAATCTGGTTCTTTGATGCAGACGACAAAGAAGATAGATAGCATGTACAATGACGCATGACCATATAGGAAATTGATATTTAAGTATCAGGCCTCATTCTCCATTTTCTAAATCATCATTCAACTGGAGGAAGAAAGAGGGAAAAAAATGTCAGTTTTAAGATCAAAAAGTTTTTTTATCGTCATGGTAGTGGAGTAAAAAATGATCTTCCTTGACCCTTGAGAGCTCAGATTATCAATCATCTGTTGGTCTTCAAATGGGCAATGACAGAGAAGACGAACCCAATTGGATTCACCAATTCAACAAGATCCAGCTCTTTCAGTAGGACTTCTGCTTTTTATTTATTTATTTTTGTATTGTTTTAAAATTGGGTAAAATGAAATTTAAAAGTCTTGACATGAATTTATTGTTCAAAATATAGATTAAAAATGGGGAAAAATTTCACCTTTTTCTGAGGTATAAAAGTGGTAAAACTATGTGTTCCTATTTTTCATCATAACATAAACATCCATATCACACCCAAAATGTAGCTCTTAAACAAGGTCAAGATGAGATGAGTCACATTCGCATGTCCTTAGGATCAGTGAAGATCCATTGTCCAGGATATTGTCTTGGACAGTCACTCTGAAGTTCACTGTCCATAGATGCCTCAGACCTGTCAGTTCTATTACACAGAGTCTCAACAACAGAGAGATAGCTGCAGCCCAGGAACACAATGAGACTCACAACTCCATTTTTTGCTGCTATCAGCACTGAATTGATCATTAGTGGATGCGCTATTCAATGTTTTCTCACATCATTTGTCTGCTTTGGCTTCCTACAATAGTAGCAATAGTTTGCAAAGCTGATTAAAATCTGTTTTGCTAGTGAATATTTTTTTATTTTATTTTGACCTGGTGGTGTTTGATGTGTAACTGTTTCACCATGATATGCATATAATGTGTAAAATAAAAATGTCACATTAAGTTATGAGGACTCATTTACAAGAGAGACAAACACAGATGAGGTACAAACAACAATGGACAATCATATAAAATCATATAAAAATGAAAATTTAATAAAATAAATGATACAAAAATGAAACTAAAAACAAGACACATTATGAAGTGATTTAAAATACTAAAAACACGATGTCTGCATTGGTTTTTGCCATAAACTTAACAGTTGTTTAACATCCCTTAGAGAGGTCAAAGTCGACAACTTCAGGTCTTTTTGCAAGGTGTTCCAGGTTCCAGGAGTGGAGTAAAAGAAGGCCCTTTTGCCTATAGTTCGGTCCCGTTGAGGGAACACTGCAGGTAATTATGTCATGAGAGCACACGCTGTAGCTGCGCTGAAAAGTGACAAGTAGGAGGAGATATATGAAGGTGACAGACCAAGAAGTGATTTAAAGATGAAAATCCACTAGGGTGAGAGTTTGCATGAAGTTAATGATGACCAGTTAACCAATGTATACAGAGTGCAATGATGGGTACGGTAGTTACAGCCAGTTATGAATCTTAGCACACCATAATAAGACAGTGTCCACTATCTACAAGGTGTTTGCAGGAGCGTTCATGTTAATAATGTCACAATAGTCAATGGAAGGAATGTAGCAGTTACAAGGTGTTTCTTAACACTCAGAGATCTCTTTCTAAAAAAGAAATGCAATTTTACTTTCAGTTTCTTTACCAAGTTTTTGACATAGGCTTAAAAGAGAGTGAACATTATATGCACTAAGAGAAAGGAGGGCGGCAGAGGACTAGTGACAATTTGAGCCACTATACAGGATGAAACAAGAACAAAAAAGAAACAAGATTCTGGAGAACATCAGGAGGAAAGCCCTCGATGATGATCTGATGAGTGAATGTCTTAAGCAGCAGCAGAAGCCCAATGTAGAAGAGGTGGAACAGGAGAAGCCTTCATGGAAATATGAGCCCCAGCATGGTATGAATCACTGGCAGATTGAGAAAATACAGTGGCTGATATAATCAAATCCTACCTGTGGTTAGAAAGGGCTCAACTAAGGACACCACAGAGGCACTAATCATTTCAGCATCAGAACAGGCCCACAGTACAAGATAAATAGAGGCCGGGCTCTACCATACCAGAAAAACCCCAAGATCCAGGCTGTGCAAAGATGCCCGTGAGACAGTCCCACAATGGCAGCGATGACAGTATGTGAGATCCAGGGCTAAGATAATGAGGAACTTCCAGATCCAGACTGAGAAACAGGTGATGGATACCCAACTAGACATTGTGGTGGTCGACAAGCAGGAGAAGAAGACAGTGGTGATAGATGTAGCAGTCTCAATTGACTACAACATCAGGAAGAAGGAGCATGAGAAGCAGATAAATACTGAAAGATTATATACAGACGTTGTAGAGCGTCAAAGTGTCAGTAGTCCCAGTGGTCATTGGATCACTTTGAGTAGTGACCCCCCAAACTGGAAGAGTGGCTCCTACAGATCCCAGAAACAACCTGATATCTATGTCCAGAAGCATGCAGTACTATGAACAGCTAAGATACTGTGCAGAACACTCAATATCCCAGGCATGTGGGAGAGGAGCAGAGTTTGAAGTGAAGTGGAACTGGCCATGTGGAAAAGTAAGGCAAGCTACAAGTATTTTTTTATTTTATTTTATTTGTTTATTATTATTATTACAGCTGTTTTTGGTTGACATATTAGTTGCAATCACATGAACCCTTTGGGTAAAATTTTCAGTCAGGAAAACATGCTCAACTTTACGTTTGGGAAATAAAGTTACATGTTGGATCCAGGACAGTGGCCCCATACTGATAGATTGTTTTGAAATAACAGACTGGCAGATTTTCAGAGAAGCTGCTGAAAATGGAGGATCACTTGATCTTGACCAACGCACATCCTCAGTGTGGGGTACATTAGTACATGCACTGACATCGTCTCCACCACAAGATATGTTAAAAGCTACCCCAACAGAAAACCTTGGCTGAATACAGAGGTTCGCACCCTGCTGGCAGCCCGGAACACGGCCTTCAGGTCTGGAAACTCAGTGGAGCTGAGAGGACTGGTTGCTGGCATTAAGAGGACCAAGGCCACATATGCACAGAGGATCAAGGGTCAATTCACCTCAAAAGACCCACGGAGCATGTGGTGGGGCATTAAATGCATAACAGATTATAAAGGCAGGCGCGAACAATGCCCCAAAGACCCATCTCTGCCTGATGCCCTCAACAAGTTCCATGCACGCTTTGAAGACCCAAACAGACCACCCAACACCAGACTCACCTCATCACCGGATGAAGAGCATCTCAGCATGACCGCAGCAGAAGTAAGGAGTACTTTCAGGAGGATGAACCCTCACAAAGCAACCGGCCCAGACAACATCCCCGGGAAAGCATTGAAAGACTGTGCTGATCAGCTCTGCAAGGTGCTGGCTGACATCTTTAACACTGCACTTACCCTGGAGACAGTTCCCATCTGCCTGAAGACTGCCACCATCATCTCAGTACCAAAGAGCTCTACAATGACTGGTCTGAATGACTATCGGCCAGTGGCCCTCACCCCTATAGTTGCTAAATGCTTCGAAAAACTGGTCATGACTCACATCAAAACAACCATCAACGTCAACGAGGACCCTCAGCAGTACGCATACTGCGAGAACCTATCAACAGAGGATGCCATCTCCTCTGTGGACCACACTGCTCTCACCCACCTGGAAAAGAAGGACTCATACGTCCGTATGCTCTTTGTGGACTTCACATCTGCCTTCAACACCATGATCCCCCAAAACCCAATGGACAAACTTTTCACACTAGGACTATGCCCCTCCATTTGTAACTGGGTACTGTACTAGACTTTTTAACAAACAGACCACAGTCAGTTAGGATCCACAACTTCTCCTCCTCCACCATAACCCTCAGCAATGGCTCTCCTCAAGGATGTGTGTTGAGCCCTCTCCTGTTCACTCTGCTCACATATGATTGTGCAGCTACCCATCCAGGCTGTCATATTGTAAAGTTTGCAGATGATACAGCTGTGGTGGGATGCATCACAAACAATGATGAGTCCAGCTACAGGCAGGAGGTGGAACACCTGGAGAGCTGGTGCAAAGAGAATAGCCTTCACATCAATGTGAAGAAGACAAAGGAGATGATTGTGGACTTCAGAAGGAACAAACACACCCACACCCCACTGAACATAAGTGGATCTGCGGTGGAAGTGGTCTCCAGCTACAAGTACTTGGGTGTACACATGAACGATAACCTCAGCTGGAGCAACAACACCACCAGCCTGATCAAAAAAGCTCATCAGAGACTCTACTTCCTCAGACGGCTGAGATGAGCTGGTCTGAGAAGCTCAGTCCTCACCTCCTTCTACAGGTGTGCAGTGGAGAGCATCCTGTGCTCCAGCATCAACGTGTGGCATGGAGGCTGCACAGCTGCAGAAAGAAAAGCTCTGCAGAGAGTGGTGAAGGCTGCACAGAAGTCTGTTGGAGTCAGTCTCCCCACCATCACAGACATCTACACCTCCAGATGCAGGAAGAGAGCCACCTGCATCATGAAGGACCCCACTCACCCAGCACACACACTTTTTGCCCCACTCCCCTCAGGAAGGAGGTTGAGGAGCATTAAGTGTAGAACCACTAGACTGAGGAACAGCTTCTACCCTGAGGCTGTTAGACTCATGAATATCTAACCAGAATTATCACTGTGAAATATCACATCATGTTGCTGCTGATCTCTTTCATGTTGCTGCTGATCTGGTTCATGTTGCTGCTGATCTGGTTCATGCTGCTGTGTTCATTCGTGTTCATCTGCTCATACAGAATCATGTTTGTGCTGCTGTTTGGAGTAATGTTTTCTATGATATTAGTGCTTAGTGTATTTTTAGTTGATATTTTTCTTAGTTCATATCTTAGATGTTATTACTGTTTTCCTTTTACATTTTATTGTTGGATGTAACTGGGACCCTGTGTACATAATCTCGTTTCATCACATGTACCACATGTGGTGCAAATGACAATAAAGATTCTCTGACTCTGACTCTGAGATAACTAAACTTCTCACCCTATCTCTAAGGGAGAGTCCAGTTACCCTGTGTAGGAGACTCATTTTAACCGTTTGTATCCACAATCTCATTCTTTCGGTTACTACCCAGACTCATGACCATAGGTAAGGGTAGGAATGTAGATCGACCGGTAAACAGAGAGCTTTGCCTTACAGCTCAGCTCTCTCTTCACCACAACAGAGCGGTACAGAGTCTGCTATACTGCAGATGCTGCACCAATTCTGCACCAATTTTGAGATAGATGTTGTATGTCATATTTCTGCTTGAGCAAGACTCATGCCCACATTCAATCATTGCAGCAGATAAAGTAAAATGTGACTGAATTACGAAAAGGTAAGATACAAGGGAGGATGAAAAGGGTCATAAGAAATGAACATGTGGTCTGAAAGAAGATGATGAAAGTAGAGACTCCGGCATGATACTTCCCAGGCAGCTGTAGCGGGAAAAAGTGTTGTTGATAGCTCCTCATTCAGACCTAGCAGACCTGACTAATAGATCACAGAAATTTATCAGAATAGCTTAGCAAGTAAATCCCAGATAAACATCTCTTCACGGGAAAATCCTTACAAGACAAGCACTTTTAACCAGAAACGTATTTTAAATTATTTTAAAACTTTTTTTCAAGGGACACTGCTTTTAACACTTGTCCTTTGTACCATTCAAGGTCAAGGTTCTTTATTCTCATTCACAATGCATGTGGTATATGAGGTGGAACAAAATTGTGTACAAAGGGTACCAGTTACATCCAACAAAAGTATACATTGTAAAAGAAAAACAGTAATACGATATAAGATATGAACTAAGAAATATGCTAAACACTTAATAGTGCAAAAACAATACTGTATTATGAACAACAGCAGCATGAGCATGAGTCTGTGTGAGCAGATGAGTATTTTTTTCATTCATTCAACCTTTATTTATACAGGCTAACCTCGTTGAGCCACGGGGACTCATTTACAAGAGGGACCTGTCTCACTCACACCCAGGGTCAATTTAGAGTTACCAATCAGCCTAACATGCATGTTTTTGGACTGTGGGAGGAAACCGGAGCACCCGGAGAAAACCCACGCATGCACGGAGAGAACATGCAAACTCCACCCAGAAAGGCCCCCGGACCGGGATTTGAACCGGGGACCTGCTCGCTGAGAGGCAGCAGCTCTACCAGTTGTGCCACCGTGCTGCCATGAATGAAATCAGCAGCATGAAATAAATCAGCAGCATGACATCAGCAGGATGGATAATCAGTAGTACATGTCAACAGTCAAGTGACATTACAGTAAAAAAAAATTCCCCACAGTGATAATCCTGATTAGGGATTCATGAGTCTAACAGCTTCAATGTAGGAGCTGTTCCTCAGTCTAGTGGTTTTGCACTTAATGCTCCTCAACCTTCTGCTTGAGGGGAATGGGGAAAATAGTATGTGTTGGGTGATTGGGGTCCTTCATGATGCAGGTAGCCCTCTTCCTGCATTGCATCTGGAGGTGTAGATGTCTGTGATGGTGGGGAGGCTGACTCCAACAGTCTTCGATCTGTGCAGCCCTCACCACACTCTGTAAAGCTTTTCTTTCTGCAACTGTGCAGCCTCCATTCCACACATTGATGCTGGAGCACAGGATGATCTCCACTAAACCTGTAGAAGGAGGTGAGGACTGAACTTCCCAGTCCAGTCCATTCTTAATCTTGCATACATTTTTGCAAATGTTTTAGTAACATTTTTAACTACAAATTGGTATTTTATGTCACTACAGTTGTTTTGATACACTATTTATCTAATTTGAACCAACAGCTCTTCCAAATAAATGTCAGTGCATAGACATGCACTGTCACAGGCAGCAGTGGGATACATGTGCATGTTTGGCAGTAGGGGCTGGCTGCTGTGAGTAATGGCTTATGTGTGACAGGGCCTTGGGAGATGGAGTTTAAGCGATCAATATCTTATAATGTTAACAACGATCTCTCCTCCCATTGTGCTCCCCAAGACAAATCCATTAAAGATCCATCCCATCCCATCATCACCATTCACTGCCAACACAATACTGAGAGAAGGAAAATGCAAGTAAAGAAGAAAAAGAAGTAAAGTAAGTAATATCAAAACATGACAATGTTCAGTATGCACATTGAAAAGCAAGAGGGTTTTTTGGGAGTTGGGGGTGGGGGGGCGGGCATCCACTGGTTATTTGCTTTGTTCTATTTGCAGCTCTTTGGAAAGCATGCTGTGGAATATTGACAATTTTGATGTCTCTGAATTTGTCTCTAAAAGACGCTTTAAAGGTGCTGCTCACAGATGCTCAAGTCTTAGTGTTTGCTAATGTTTCACAAAAAGAAATAAAAATCCTTTAGACAGGTATTTCATTCTTCAGGGCCACACAAAGCTTAAAATGTATGAAAAAAACAGATTTCTGAGGATCTTTTTTTTTGGTCTCATGGGGCTTTCTGTAAATGTGTGTGACCAGAGTCAGTGCTGAGGACAGCTAACATCAGCCATGTCTGATTTACCACATGTGGGATTTTCATCACTGCAAGACTAGCATGAAACGACATGACAAGAACGAATGGCGGAGACACGGTCAGTTGAAAGCCGGTGAAGTCCCAGCTGCTCAAAGACCTTTGCCACCCCCACACACAAACATGTAGGAGGAACATGTATAGTGTTCATTTTTGTCCACAGATAAACTTTTACACTTGTAAAGTGCAGGGCTCTTATCATGGCCGCATTCTATCCAACCCTTCTTCTATGTTATAAGATCAACTAAAACATAAAATTAAAGCGTTCACACAAACGCCCATGAATGTTGACACACCAGTGGATACAAATAGGCCACAGTCCTCACTGATCCCTTGGAACCCCAGCAACTGTACATTCTACAGATTTACGGTCTTCATCTCACATACAAGTGCCACAAGTTTTTGAAGATAAGATTAGATTAAGAGTAAAGGCTTCTGCTCATTGTTGCTTCTATGACTACCCCCACGCCAAACAGTGGACACAGCTCAAATTGCACCCCTCCAGATGTGAGACAGGGGCCATCTTGAGGCTCTAGTACCGGTAATTAATGTGCATATGTATGTTAGTGAGTAGGGCACACTCCAGTGTCAGCAGTGTCACACCCCTTGGCATTTGACACCACCAAGCTGTCAATGAGATGGATAGAGCTGTGATGCCAATGTAATGTTAGGGTGGATCCTTTTACATTCTGCGATGCTTCACTTTTCTGTAACGTGCACATCACTGGTAGCTTCTACGCAAACTGGAGCCCCACCCCTACATGTGAGAACAGCATGGTCTCTTGACTTCCTCCAATTCCACTTTTGCAATCAGTCACCTCAGACATCTTTATTAACAACTTTATTTTAAGCTCCATGCACGGACAGAGATGTTTGCGTCAGCATCTCAGGTCGTACACAAGACTTACCACAAGACTTACCACCAGAGGGAATACAGCTAAAACGTCAGACTTTGGGTGCTGATCAAAAAAAGTCTGGGTTTTACCCAAGATATGAACGTATATTCAGTCAGGACACTCATAATGCTTACATTTTTAAAATTTCACTCAAACGTCTGCTTTATTTATTGATTGTCCTGTTCAATTTTTAAACAAGCCCAAATATAGAAACGAGATTGCATTTATTGAACTGACTGATCAACAGATAATATTTTTTGTTTCAAAAACACATTTTCAAATAAATAAAAATAAATAAATAAAGAGATTAAAGTGATTAAACACTTTCGAACCTTTCACCTTGTAGCCTTTTGAATATTTAAGCTGTTGGTGTCTGGTGTTATGAATCTAAAGATGGCTGCTGAAGACCTGTTATTACTTAGGCTGTGCCAAGTCTCCTAATACAGAAGGGGGGCTGCACATCAGCAAGTGTTGATTCATGTTCAAGGCACAAAGTTAAGGTCAACTTTCAATTAATAAAATTGGAAATAAGAGAGTTAACGTGGTTCAGACATACACTCCATTATCTACAATTAGTTATAAAAAGTTTTGTGCTGGCCTTTTTGTTGCAAAATTGCAATAGTCAACATGAAATATGTGGATTAAATTCCTATAAATCACATCATGATGTCCTCATTAGAGTGTTAAGCTTACATATTTTAATTTGAATTTTATATCAGTCTGGAAAATGTATGTTATTTTGTCTTAGGAATGCACAATAAACTCATTCAACCTTTATTTAAACAGATACATTGAGTCTCAAAGACTAATTTACAAGTGAGATCTGCTGGACAGACAAAAGTGATGAAAAATAACACATAGGGTTTGGAGACAAAAAAATTCCAAACACATTTCTGACCTGTGAAGGTCAAACATGTGGTAATGAAAAAAATCTCGCACACAAGCACATAATGACACCGACATTACGCAGAAGGGGGAGGAGAGAGGAGTCTCAAAGGCAGGTACTTGGGGGGGGGGCTGCCGGCCACTGCCAGAAAACGAAGCCAAAGTTCTGAACCGATGACAAATGTTTTTTCAGCTGGGCTCCACTGACGTCCATGGAGTAGCAGATTTGGGAGGATGAGAGCGTCAAGTTTACAAAACATCCCAGGCGTTTTGAGATAAGACGGCCTATCAAGGCCAGTCGGGGAGCCGAATGTCATATAAACATGATTATTTTTGGAGACAGGCAGAACTTTAATGACATCTACCTTCAGTCTGTGTCGGTCCACTCGCTTCAGAAATGTCCAAATTAAAAATGACCGTACCAATGGAACCTGTCTCAGAAAATCCCCAAGATGTAATCCATTCAGCCAAAAGTCTGGTTTCTCGAGACATGAACCAAGCCATCATGTAAGGCAGGCAGCCTGACCAGGTCCAGATTAGCTGCCGTATTCCTTTTGTGTTGATAGACCAGGAACCAGCCGAATCCAAAAAGCAGGAACCAGTTATCATAAATCCAATTAAATATCCACAGATGACAGCAGAGATAGACACATCATCAAGTCTTCCAAGTCGATGAGATATCCAGCTGTGTGCATGCCAACAGGGCAAATCGGCTCGCCTACAACCGGTCTTCTTTTTGAAGAAATATTATCAGTTGTGTTGAGGGACCAACTGACCAAATTGAAGTCCATAGTTATGATTCTGAAGATTTTGCAGAAGAGATGCTCTCAGACAGTTTCACAGACAAGACAAAGCAAAAGCAAAGCAAAGACCAAGAGGAGATGTCTGCCCTTGAGGGAGAGCAAGTGTTGAATGTAAATGAAACTTTACTGACCTATCATCAATATGATTGAAGCTACATTAGAAATCCATCACTGTAGTGTTTTTGGGCATTGCTGAAGAGTAAGTGCTGGCTGTGATCTATTGACATGGTTTAGAGGTGTTCTTCTAGGCTTTTGCTCACAATGTTTCCCCCTAACGCCACTTGTAGTGGGAACTTTACATTTCCTTCCACCCAACACTGAGGCAAAACTCCCTGCGCCAGAAAGGCGAGACACGCCACAAGTTCCTTCTTTGCACACACACACACATACACACACACACTTGCAAGGGGATAGTCAGACAGACAAATGGTCTCAGACAGATACATTTGCACACAGAGGGCCAACAACATTCTCAGCAAACCCCAACACACACACACAAGCCACACTCACACAGCCTCCCAGTGGATATAACCTAACCCTTAGCCTGTTATGTTGCTCTCATGCAACAGAGCAAGCTTAATAAGTGTGCGTGCACTGTACTACATGTACAAATTAATGCCTGTGTGCTGTCAGGGTCTGTGGGAAGAATTGTAAAGCATGCAAATCTTTGTGAACATGCACACATTTACCCAAAACATTTCCTCTGACAAGAAGATACGCCCACTCAGACAGATAGGCCCAGGGAGTGATAAATATACCCATCCAGGGATACATTTTCTCAGGGTGAATCTACTGAGATAGATGTACAAATATTAGCATATGGGTATCACAGACTTGGGTCTCACAATATTGGGAATATTTCTGCACGTACCGTAGCATGGCACCCAAAGAAAAGTGGTTATGTATGATCCTAATAAAATAGGATTGGCTGCCTAGTAAGCCAGGGTGCTTCACTGTACAACCCACATATGCTTTCCTTCTTACATTACAGTGAAAAAGCAGATTCAAACTACAAGCTTGTTTGATTTATAGTTGTTTCCAGAGTCACAAGAGTCAGACAGGTGAACACTTTACTAAAACAAGTGGCAAAATATAAAATAATAGTAAGTTTTTCAACTATACAAGCGCAGAAATATGGGAAATCAAAAAGAACAAACACAAGTTACATATTCACACTTTGGGCCTTTAAACTTAATTTTTGCACTCAATGTAAACAAGTTTTTTTATGCACTCAGGTAGCTACAGGTACATGAATACCAAAATTAATTTTCTCCTGGAAGCAGCAGAGCCCATCTGAATACACTGAAGAATTGTTGGTTGTCTTTGTTTAAAGCCTGCTCTAACCTCCAAACCCCAACATAATAAGCACCCGTGTGTTTAAACAAAACACATTTTCATTAACTGTAGCAAATTACATTTTAATCCATGAAGCCTGTTTCACTGTAGAAATTGTTTGACTGGTTTGAGATTAGCACAAGTTACTGCCACGCGCAAGGCAAGAGACAAAATTGAGAGATGATGAAAGCGGTTGTTTGTTCTCAGCTATGTTGATGGAAATTAGCGAGATGCAGATGCAGGAATCTCAAAGATGGCTCATAGCAGCAAAAAACTGCTTTCTGGATTCCATCCAACCCTTTCTCTTTTTATTTTCTCTTTTTTGACAAGATGGAAGATTGAGATGTTGCCCCACAGAACTGTGCTGCACTTTGCAAAAATACACAAAGCAATGCTTTTGTGCATGCACTATTGAATAACAACATTATTACTTCTCATTCAAGTTGTTCAACAGTATCCAGCCCATTTAAAGACAATTTTCACTTTGTTTCACTTGGAATTAATATGACACAACATATTTTTACTGGTCCAGTTCCTATTATTGCTGCTTTATAACTCTCCAGAGTGACTGTAGTCTGCTTTGATCCATTTGCTTTTCCAGTGCCTTAATTGCCCCTTAATTTGTGCAACAGCAGACCCCAATGTTTAGAACCAATAATGATGTAAAGCTCAGCTGGGTAAAAACAGTGACCCACTATGTGACATGGTCAATATGCTCCATTGCTCCACACAGATCTTCAGTCCCCTGCGATACCCGCTGAGCCTTTAGGCTGTGTGGCAGAGTGAAGAGGCACCAGTGCTAGAGTTGGCGCTGAAGGTTTCTGGCACCTAATTAGTAATATTGTTCAGGAAACTGAGAGTTGGAGCAAGTCTCCAGAACAGAAATCGTCTCCCTTTGGTGAGTTCTGCTTGAAGTACTTTTAATGAAGGAGATTTATTTCAGGAGTCAGCAAACTAACAACACACATATTTCCAGACTCAGACAAAGCTATGACTTATTCTCTCTGTGTATTACTGACATGAACGTTTGTGCAAAGAAGTTGTCATAACAGCAATACCTGTATATGGTGACACTTTAAAAGCCTGGCAAGCTGCAAGAAAGAAAATTATTTTGTTTAATAGCACCTTTATTTACAGTATCCGTGTACATTAGTCCCTCAATTATTGTGGGGGTTACGGTCCAGACACCGCCGCAATAATGGAGCAGAAGGACTCCTATGTCCATATGCTCTTTTTGAACTTTACGTCAGTCTTCAATACCATGATCCCCCAAACACTGATGGACAAACTACAGTACTCACACTAGGACTAAGCCCCTCCATTCGTAACTGGGTCCTAGACTTCTTTTTTTTTCTTTCTTTTCCCTTTTATCCACCTTATTCCTGAGGGTGTCACTGTAGAAGCGATTATGTGTCCTACTTCCGTTTGACCCCGGAAGTAGAATTTCTGCATCGGCTCCTCGTTGTTTACCTGCTAATCTGCATGCGTCGTTGAAGTTCTGTTAAAGTTCTGTTTTCTGTTATTTCAAGCTAATATTGTCACGAAGATGTCTTGTGGAGCTCGGGTACCTGTTGCGCTGTTCGTGGCTGTACAAATAATCAGACGAAGCTGAATTTGTGGCTGCAACAAGTGTGTGTTGAACATGCTCCGAAAACAAAAAACCTGCATCCTTTGTGGCTGGGCTACGAGAAACCACCTAAAAAAAAAGACTCTGTATTCTCCAGAGGATTGAGAACACCAGGTATGATTTAAGAGACAGCTTTTAGTTTTATGATTTTATGTAGTCAGTGATTAAATGATACTAATATTTTCGTGCATAACTGGCAAATAAACACACGCACCTATATATTATGTATGCTGTGTGTGTATATTTATTTATATATATATATATATATGTGTGTGTT
>JBBPBX010006554.1:57600-68137 GCA_038048925.1 Garcialebias charrua | reverse complement strand
TGTGGCATGGGCAGCTTGCATGTCTGGAAAGGCACCATTAATGCAGAGAACTATGTTCAGGTTCTAGAACAACATATGCTCCATCTAGACGTCATCTCTTTCAGGGAAGACCCTGCATTTTTCAACAAGATAATGCCAGACCACATTCTGCAGCAATCACAACATCATGGCTACGTAGGAGAAGGATCCGGTACTGAAATGTCCAGCCTGCAGTCCAGATGTTTCACCTATAGAGAACATTTGGTGCATCATAAAGAGGAAGGTGCAACAAAGAAGGCCCAAGACGATTGAACAGTTAGAGGCCTGTATTAGACATGAATGTAGAGCATTCCTATTTCTAAACTTGAGAAACTGGTCTCCTCTGTCCCCAGACGTCTGTTGAGTGTTGTAAGAAGAAGGGGGGATGCCACACAGTGGTAAAAATGGACTTGTCCCAACTTTTTTGGGATTTGTTGACGCCATGAAATTTTGAAACAACATATTTTTCCCTTAAAATGATACATTCTCTCAGTTTAAACTTTTGATCTGTGATTTGTGTTCTATTCTGAATAAAATATTAGATGTTAGCACCTCCACATCATTGCATTCAGTTTTTATTCACAATTTGTGTAGTGTCCCAACTTTTTTGAATCTGGTTTGTATATGTATATTGCAGTGGTGGGATGTAACCAAGTACAAATACTTTGTTACTGTACTTAAGTAGAATTAAATGTGGGTACTTTTACTTTCTACTACACTACATTTCTATAATGTGTTGAGTTACAAGTTACATTCACGTTGCAGTTTTTTGATTTGTGGTTAGTTTGAAAGTAACTGATGTTGAGAGGGGAGTTGGTCCACTGAATCACTGCAAAGTGGACAGTAATGTTAGACCTGCCTTTAAAGAAGACCTGGACCAGTGATGTATATTCTAGTATAAACGTCATTGAGCTGGGAGCACCCACAGCACCACTAACACACCCAAAATGGATTCCACTGCGGAGAGTCAGCCAGAAGATACACAACACCCATGGCCTTATTGCAAGATTATTGAAATATTATTGAAAGATACCCTGATGCATGCTCAATAATCCAGGTAGAAAAATCTAAAAAAGCTATGTCTGGTCCTCTGGACATTCAAATAACAAAACAAAGCAAAAAAATTGTAGAAACGTTTCGTCTTTTGTCCGAAAGACTTCCTCAGTCTGAGCTGCTGTATTCAGCTCAGTCTTATAAATAGCACCTTCTCACAGTGGATCAACCAGTTTGCTGATGACAGCCAAACAGCTTATATCGGGGAAACTAAACAGCCACTGGCCAAAAGGATGGCCCAGCACAGAAGATCAACATCATCAGGTCAGGACTCTGCGGTCTACACTCATCTCCAGGCCAGCGGTCACTCTTTCAGGGATGAAGATGTTCACATCCTTGATAGAGAGGAACGATGGTTTGAGAGAGGAGTAAAGGAGGCCATCTTTGTGAAAAGAAACCGTCCATCATTAAACAGAGGTGGAGGCCTCCGGGTTCAACTGTCCCCCTCTTACAATGCTGTTATTGCTAGTATCACTCAGCCCTCTGTGAATAGCAAACAACCATCAGGGTGCTAACGATCCATCGTCAGGCTGATGGTCCTCCTTGATCATGTGAGCATCTGGAAGAAAAAAAAACTTTTTTTTGTTGCTTTTTTTTTTTTGAATGTCCAGAGGACCAGACTTAGCTCTTTTAGATTTTTCTACCTGGATTATTGCGCATGCATCAGCGTATTTTCTTAAACATGTTTACTGCAGTTAAAATGACACATTGGTTTTGTTCTGTGTTAAATAAAAACTTTCAAAGGTATAATCATTCTTCTTTCTTATTTTGCTTAAAGCTGCAGTATGTAGCTTTTTTTATGAACATATTTCTTCACTCTGTCACTACCTCCTGACAGACTGATGTTAGCCAGGTAATCTCTGAAAAAAAATTAAAAAAAATATTGTCCCCTTGCTTCTCCAGGTGGTAAATAAGCATTTCTAAAAAGAAAAGGTGACCCGCCATTTTCCAGCCAATAAAAACAGAGTTTGTAACCAGCCAATAAAAACAGAGCTTGAATTTGAATCAGCCAATAAAAACAGAGCTTGAATTTGAAATTCAACAGACCACAAGGGGGCAGAGCCACATATGGCTCTGAGGGGGAGGGATCAGAATGCTTTGCCTGTTGAAAATATTTCTAACTGCTGCAGTTCTACAGAAACTGCATACTGAACCTTTAATGACATTTAACTCTGCAGGTCATCTCTGAAATTCAGCATCACAAGTCCAAGTGTGAACTGTGTCACAGAGTAAACACAATAAAAACATGTATTACCTGCAACATTGTTCTTTAAAATGACTCAACACTACAGTGAAAATATACATACGGTAGGTACACTTAATGATATTGTAGACATTAGTTAATACATTCAGTACTTTTACTGTAATACTTTAAGTATTTTTTAAAAGCAAGTACTTCTTTACTTAAGTAAAAACATTAATATGGTACTCATACTTTTACTAGAGTACATTTTTGTCTGTTTGTTTGTACTTTCACTTAAGTACAGTGTTTGAGTAATTTCTCCACCACTGGTACCTTCCCTTCATTTGTGTGTGGGGTGTCAGGGACTTCCCCCATATGATTCTGTTGACTCCCGCCCTCATGTGTTGGACAGGTCGTGTGGGTAGGGGAGGGGTGGAGCAGGGAGTGTGCGCGACCGAGAAAAAAACAGACGAAGAAGAGCGGTCAGCTAGCTAGCAGAGAGGGCAGCTAGCGGTGAGTACGTTCGTGTGTGTACGCGTGTCAGTGTTGCCAGGTGTACGATAATTATCGTATTTGTACGACGTACGATTAATAATCCCGAAAAAGACAAAAAAATACGATAATTTGACCGTTCCGTGAACGTGTAGTTGTAATCGGTTAGCATCAGCCTGTCGTAACTGTTTGTCCGAGGTTTATTGTGAACCCTGAAGGCATCTTGAAATTCCAGCCAATCGTGCTTCTTTAAATGAGTGACGTACATGCGTTTGCCTCAGAACAACGGCCATGATTGGCTGAATAGTCCGCTGCGCCCGCCCCATGAGTTAGAAAATAAGAAGAAGCAGAGCCGTGTGACACCGGTCTGGAAGAAGAAGTGATGAAAATGAGTGAACATTTATGTAAAGTTGAATGTTAAATGATAATAAATAAATATATTAAGAAAATATGGCAGGAAAACTGGGACATTACTGATACAGGAAGACATTTACACAACATTCATAAAAAGGTAAGATATACAAGGAAAGCAGGAAGAAACATGAACTTTATTTTATTTTTACTTTATTTAACAATACATGTACAGTACAAAACAAAAACGTACCAATTCTTACAATCATCAGTTACAAAAGGTGATTCATTACATAGTGTAAATAAAACAAATAAAGAGCAATAAAAAATATAAAACTACTGTATATGAGGAAATTGAAATCAGCCAAGAAACTAAGAAATTTGCCAGCATTTTTTGCATTTACATATTTTAAAGATTTTGCATAGGACTTTTAACTCATTCTTCCAGTGGTTCACATTAGGTTTACAATTGAAATAACGACATTTATGAACATAATGTTTAGCTAATAAAATCAAATTATTGATGGCATATTCATTATTTCCAATCGTATTAATTAACCCAAATTTAATTTCTTTTAAAGTGAGAGTAAGTAGCTGAATCCCTTTGGATTGGATCCACATTTTAAAATCAAGCCACAATTTTTGAACTACCCTGCAATCAAAGAAAAGATGTTCCAGGTTCTCACTCTCTGTCTCACAAAAAACACAATTGCCAGTGTCCATTTTAAAATTTGTCCTTAGAAATTCCTTAGTAGGATAAATTCTATTTAAGATTTTAAATTGAATTTATTTGGCTTTAGGCGGGACTGGATATGATATAAAATAAGTTCTGATCTTTTTGATGTCTACTTTACTAAAGTCCTTCAGAATATATTCTCTCCTATTTAAGTTAGGAGAATAGTGATGCAGTACTGTAGTTTGTTTCTCAAAAATTTATTGTTACATTGATAGTCAGAGAAAAGCAACTCCATCCATACAAAGTTGTTTCAGACCAGGGGAAATATCAGAGAATATAATATCTTGTAAGAAACAGGAACTTACTCGCATTAGAATAGAACACACAGACATTAATAAATCTCTTAAAATAATTGCAAAGCATGTAACAGGACTATGTGACATGTGCACCAGCAATTTCCCTGAAACGGTTCAACATGTCTTTATGGAATGTCCAGGGTATGAAACAGAAAGAATGCATTTCCAAAAAATAAATAGATAAAATGAATATTAAATTTACAATTAGGGGTGTTTTTAGTAGTGATATCAGTAAAGTTAAAGATCAAGTTATTATTTTCTTGAAAAATACAAACTTAATAGAGAGAATTTAGTTAAGTTATTAAATTAATTTGACAGAATTGGGTTTTTTCCTGTTTATCTCCAGTCCACACTCCAGCTCAATGGGTGGTGGTAATGCAACCTCCATGAAACAAAACAATAAGAAGAAAGGGGGAGCTCATTAGTTCCCACCACAGACATTAATAAGTATTAATGTCTATGGTTCACACCCGTACTGACGCCACAAAACTGTGAGTGCCTGTTAGATACTATTCAACAATAGAGTGACTATAGTGCATACTTGTTATTTAGGTTATGACGGGTGTACGATAATTTCCCTCAAAATACGATAATTTTATGTCTCTAGTACGATAATCCTACATTTCTCACCTGGCAACACTGACGCGTGTTCTTTTTGAGGCGTGAGCTGCAGCCTCGGTGATAGCAGCTCTTCCCTGTTCTGAATAAAACTCTGTCTGCAGTGTGGGCATCATTACAATATGTATATGTAAATACAGAAGTAAAAAAAAAAAGAAGTGAGGAAACGTTTCTACCATTTTTTTAACCCATCCAGAGGACTTAATTTAACTTTTTATTTTCTTTTATTTTTCCTGCTTCAGGATGTTGTATTTGTCACGTGACACTTTCTGAACGGTCCGTGAACGCATCTCGAGGGGCAGTGTGGTGGAAAAGTACAGCGGTGAACACTCTGGACCGAGGACGACGGCAGAACCAGCAGGTCATTTACTCTTTTTGTCCTTCATTATGGCTCCCAAACGGAAGGAAGACTCTTCTGATGGCAGTGCATCGAGGAAGAGGAAGGCCATCACCATGAAAGTAAAGTTGGATATTATAAAAAGATTTGATAGGGGCGAAACCGCAACAAACATTGGCCGGTCACTTGGACTTGGTCGTTCGACTGTCGGTACGATTGTCAAGGATAAAGTTCGTATCCTTGAACATGTGAAAGGATCTGCTCCGATGAACGAGACGGTGATAACGAAGCATCGTAGTGGGCTTATTATAGAGATGGAAAGATTATTAGTGCTTTGGTTGGAAGACCAAAATCAACAGTGTATCCCAGTGACCTTTGGGGTTATTCAGGAAAAGGCTAGGCAATTGTTTGAGGCATTGAAAAAAGAAAAGGGGGCAGGAAGTGAAAGTGAAGAGTTTGTGGCCAGTAAGGGTTGGTTTGCGAGATTTAAGGAACGTGCCAATTTCCATAATATGAAAGTGCAAGGTGAATCTGCTAGTGGGGATGAAGAAGCAGCACGTGAGTTTCCTCAAGTGTTGGCTGAGATAATTAGGGAGGGGGGTTACTGTGCTCAGCAAGTGTTCAATGTGGATGAGACAGGCTTGTTTTGGAAACATTTGCCTATCTGTACGTACATCTCCAAGGAGGAGAAGTCAGCACCAGGTCATAAAATCAGCAAGGAGAGACTGACTTTGCTTCTTGGGGGCAATGCTGCTGGCGACTATAAACTGAAGCCCATGTTGGTGTATCAGGCTGAGAATCCACCGGCGCTCAAGGACATTTGTAAGGGTCAACTACCAGTCATCTGGAAGTCTAATAGGAAGGCATGGGTGACACTTGCAGTGTTTGAGGACTGGTTCACCAACCATTTTGTGCCAGGCGTGGAGCGGTTCTGCACCTCCAAGGATATCCCCTTTAAGGTGCTGCTAGTTCTGGACAATGCACCTGAACGCCCTGCCAATCTGGATGACCTACACCCTAATGTCAAGGTGGTTTACCTTCCACCTAATAGCACTGCCCTTTTACAGCCTATGGACCAAGGAGTGATTTCTACATTCCAGGCCTACTACCCCCAAAGGGTCATTACTAATGCTTTAGAGGCAACTGAAAAAAATAAGGGCTTGACACTGAAGGACTTCTGGAAAAACTACAACATCCTTGATGCTGTTCAGAACATTGCTGATTCCTGGGATCAGGTTACGCAGACCATTATGAATGGTGTTTGGAGAAAACTGTGTCCCCAGTTTGTGAATGATTTCACAGGGTTTCAGGAGTCTGTGAGCAGTGTCACACAGAACGTTGTTGCAATGAGTAAGTTACTGAACTTGGAGGTGGAGGATGATGATGTCACAGAGCTACTGGTGTCTCATGGAGAGGAGTTATCTGCTGAGGACCTTATTCAACTGAAGAAGCAGATGATAGCGGAAGAGGAAGACATACCAACCCCTGAGCCCAATACATTTACAAGGCAGGGCTTGGCAGAAGGTTTTGCCCTGATAGAGGAAGGGTTGTCAAGGTTGGAGGCTGAGGATCCCAACAGGGAGAGGTACTGTAGGGTTGCCAGAGGGGTAATGGATTCCCTTCAGTGTTACAAGGACATCTTGGAGGAGAAGAAGATTGAGTCCTTCCAGAGTAACCTGCAGCGGTACTTCAAGAAGGCACAGAGACCTGCAACAGATCCTGTACCCTCTACCTCAGCTGCCCCTCTTCACTCACCTGCACCAGTATCTCCAGCACCTTCTGCAGCTCCCTCCCAATAAGCCTGTCTCCCTCCCCTGCAACGCCCCTTCCATGAAGGTAGTCATTTTTTTCTCAGCTGCCTCTCTTGACTCACCTGCCCCTCTTCACTCACCTTCACCAGTATACCAGTATCTCCAGCCCCACCTGCAACACCTGTACCCTCTACCTCAGATGTCTCTCTTCACTCACCTGCACCAGTATCTCCAGCACCTTCTGCAGCTCCCTCCCAATAAGCCTCTCTCCCTCCCCTGCAACGCCCCTTCCATAAAGGTAAAGACATTTTATTTTATTTTTTTATAGTACTGTACACTACTGTACCTTTTTTTACTGTTTTATTTCATTATAAAACGTATTGTGCAGTATTTTATGTTTTTTGATAATTATGTAGGGTGTTGTGTTAGCTAACCACTTGGAAATACAAGTTTATGGTACAGTATGTACGCTGGTTTTGTCTTACGTCGAAAAACGGGTTTACGGCGCCGCGTAAAATGCGTAGAATGCATGTTCCGTCTTACACCGAAAATCGGTTTACGATGCTACGTGGGGACAGATCTATGTCGTAAGTCGAGGACTACCTGTATGTGTGTGTGTGTGTGTGTGTGTGTATATATAATTAAAAAAAAAATTTATTCATTTATTTTCTTCATATTTTCTCCATGTTTTCATATCAAGCTGATGCTACAGATCTACCGATTTCTGTCATTGTTAAAAAAGGATTTGTTTTTGTGCAAAGCCGTTTTTTTTACGCCAAGACAGAGGAGGCGCTACCTTCATCTGCTGAATGTGGACAAAACACGAAGAAAGAAGGGAGCACGGAAAGTGAAAGGAGGTAGAGGAACGGATCAATGCATGCTGAAGGATATTCTTATTCCATACTCATCCACCCGTTCGCTGCGGTCACAGAACAGTAATCTCCTTCACATTCCGAGAACCAAATTAAGGACCATGGGTGACCGGGCTTTCAGTGTGGCTGCCCCCCGCCTGTGGAACTCTCTTCCTGACTGTCTGAGAGCCCCACAGTCTGTGGTTGACTTTAAGAGCGGCTTGAAGACCTTTCTTTTCAACCGAGCATACTCTACCTCCTCATGATTCTACTTTTGATCTTAGCTGATACTGTTATTGATTTTAATTGTTTTATTATTTGTTTTATTGACATTTAATTCTGTTGCACCTTGTAGCACTTTGAGATTTTCATTAATGAAAAGTGGGTTATAAATTGAATTCATTATTATTATTATTATTATTATTATTATTAAGCTGGAGGGGAGAGAAACCGACACCTCGCGATGCCGTTTCTGCACGCAAGGCTAGCTAGGCCTGTCACGATAACAAATTTTGCTGTGCAATTAATTGGTCAGAAATTATTGTGGTAAACGATAATATTGTTTGAAATTTGACAATAATTAGTCATTGTCAAATTTAAGAAGAAACTTTGAGATTTTTTTAGTGTAGTACCATTTTTGACCACCTGATGTCAGTATAAGACTGTTTGAACCAAAGGATGGATAGTGAGGGAGCAAGCAGTGGGTCTCTAAGAAAAATGGGAGTGAGGCCCCTTGACGTGACATGGGCTTTCTCTCTTTGGTTCTCAAAATGGTGGATGCTCAGTTGGTTTGAGCTCTTGAGCATTTTTCACACAAAGCTTTTAGTAAAAAATCAGTAAACAGGTTCTCAGGTTCTTTTTGCAGAGAAAAACGCCTTTTTACACGAAGGCACGGGTTTCAACCGTGAATTTTGGAGCTTCAACAAGACGGAGGGCTTTTCCCCGAGGTCGACCTGTTAGTTTAGCTCATAGCTTAGCTGCTTTTAACGATCCAAAAACGTGATTTTTGCAACGTCAGAATCTTAAGATGGCTGCCCCCATGTTTGCATACACATGTAAACCAGCCACCATTTGAGAAAACAATGTCTTCTAGATCTTGTTACTTTAAAATATAGTTACCTCAAATTATAGTGGTGATCAAAGATTAATCTATGGTGGCCAAGGCCACCATTGGCCACCCCCCGGCTCCACCACCGCGCCAGGTGGTGGATAATATTCCCTCTGTTGTATTTCCCTCTAAAAATATTTAGGTTAACTTGTTGACTCTGTTCAGTTCCAGCCCAGAAAAACACTAATCTTGAAAACTACTACGGTAACATTCAGTATTCAAATCGCAACGGGGGACATCGGCGCTCCTCTTACGTATTGGAGGTGGCTATGTTACTAGTACCACACCCAGTTTTAGTACAATATCAGTAAAACTGGCTGAATTCTAGCTATGTCTGTGTTTCTCGTTTGGCTGCAGCAGGCGGCCATCTTGATTCGAGTTGACTCAAGAAGACGGACGTCCAGCGTTTCTGGAAAGTTTCCTTAAATTCTGTTCAGTGGCTTAAAGACAGAGTCGATTTCCAACAGTCTTAAAGTAAAGATCTCGTTCAATCTGTTATCAAAAATAAAACTGAGTTTGGGATCAGACTCGGCTACTGCCACACTCAACCTTAGATTAATTCCTGTATAATTTGCTGAGTTACAAGCATATTTTGTGTTTGCTAAGGTTGATGAGCTGTGGTGGCCATTTTGAAATTGTTTCACTTGTAGTTGTACATCCAATGATTAGTTTCTAAAAAGTTTCATTAAAACCCATCCAATGGTTTGTGAGATTTTTTTGCTAACAGACAAAACGCTCATGCCATCATTTTAGGACACCGTGTCATGCAACGTGTCGTGCTTTCAGTATGTATTGTGAATGACATTCGGCTACTACCACAGCAATGTTTGGCTCAGTATTTGTAAAATTAGCTGCGTTATTACTGTTTGTGTGTTAGCTAAGGTTGATTAGCTGCAGCTGCCATTTTGCATCAGGTTAATTGCAAAAGTTAATCAGTTGCAGGTGTGCAACCAGTGGTTAACCTTCCTGCTGACCTTGGGCCATACCAAAGAGGCCCCGGGCAGCTGGAAGGATAGGTTCGGAAAGTTTCATATCAATCTTTGTACCGATAAGTGAAATATTTTGCTAACATACAGACACATGCACAGGCACAGGCACAAGGATCGTAGCTCCTCTTCAGTCTTATCCCAGTGTTTCCTCTACCATTATACAAGCGGGGCGCCCCACCCTGTCAACTGAACCGAGCGCCCTGCCTACCGAACCCCGCATCTCTCCATCCCTCGTCGACAACTGTCTATATTGATGTAGCATGGGGTGCAATGCAAATGCGCTAGCAAAAATGCTACTGAAGTTTCACTGCACTACTCCCCATCCCTGTCGACAATTACCGGCAACAACTTAGCACTAAACACAGATGTGACCACCCCAACGCCCGTGCCCAATAAAAACCAGCAGAAACATAGCACTAAGCTAGCAGGCGGGCAACATAGATGTGACTATCCAGGCTCCTCCCCCCTGTCCAATAAAAACCACCAGCAACATAGCACTATGCTAGCAAGCAGGCAATACTGATGTGGCTCTGTCCAGGCCCCCACTCCTTCGTCATCAATAAAAACCGGCAGCAATGTAGCACTAAGCTAGCAATTGGGCAACACAGACACGGCTCCGTCCAGGTCCCTTGTCCCCTGTTGTTGATAAAAACCAGCAGAAACATAGCGCTATGCTAGCAGGCAGGCAACATAGATGTGACTCCGTCCAGGCCCCCCTTCCCCCATTTCCGATTAAAAATCGGTAGCAACGTAA
>JBBPBX010006554.1:46604-57071 GCA_038048925.1 Garcialebias charrua | reverse complement strand
ATTTCCGATTAAGAATCGGCAGCAACGTAACACTAATCTAGCGGGCGGGCAATACAAACGTCACTCTATCCAGGCCCCTCCTCCCTGTCCATTAAAAACCAGCAGCAATGTAGTGCTAAGCTAGCAGGCGGGCAACACAGATGTGGCTCCGTCCAGGCCCCCTTCTCCCGTCATCAATAAAAACCGGCAGCAATGTAGCACTAAGCTAGAGGATAGGCAACACAAACGTAACTCCATCCAGGCCCCCCCTCCACTGTAGTCGATAAAAATCAGCAGCAACGTAGCGCTAAGCTAGCAAGTGGGCAACACAGACATTGCTCCGTCCAGGTCCCCCGTCCCGCTTCGATAAAAATCAGCAGCAACGTAGCGCTATGCTAGCGAGCGCGCAACACAGATGTGACTCCACCCCCACCCTCCCACCTGCCCCGTCGACAAAAAAAATACGACAGCGCCCCCCTATGGGAGCTGATCCAGGGGAAACACTGCAGCTATTGCAGGTAAACACAGCCAATAATCTGAAGCTGAAGTATAAAACTGACGTTTTATTTCCTGTTTCTCTCTCCAGCTGTTTCTGCCATGCGCCACAGCGCTTCGGCTTTCGGATTTGCCGTAAGTCCAGCCGTGAATCCTCTCAACAGTTCGCACCAGAGTGATGGAGTGAATCTAAAAAATAAAAGCGCACGTCTCTGTTCCCTCTGCAGTTTGACGCCACGCTGGACGTGCTGTCCTCTGTCATCGTGTTGTGGCGTTACAGCAACGCCGCCGCCGTGCACTCGGCGCACAGAGAGTACATGTGAGTGGCGCCGGCTTCCGTTCACTGAACTGACCAATCGGCACGCTTTGCCTAGAAGATACTAATCTGTCTAATCTGAGAGGGGTGTGTTTGAAGTGCGACACTGTTGTGTAACGTGTGTGTGTGTGTGGGCCTTCTTTGTTGGGTCAGGTAGCGAGTCTCCTCGGCGCTGCCAGTGTCGGCCCGTTGGGACCAATCTGAGACCAGACTCTCTTATCTCCACCTGACTGAGGACAAAGTGTTATTCACTCCCTGCCGAATGGACAGAATGCTGCCTGACGCCAGACAAAACAAGAGCGTGTGTCGCTGTATAGATGAAAAGCTCAGCAGAAAGACACTTGGGTCTTCTTCTTCTGTCATGTGTCCCTTTTTCAGGGTTCTCCACAGCAAGTCATCTTCTTCCATCTTACTGTCTTCTGTGTCCTCTGTCCTCACTCCAACCACCTCCATGTCCTCTCTAACTGCATCCATATGTCTCCTCTTTGTCTTTTTCCTGGCAGCTGCATTTCTAACATCCTTCTACCAATATACCCACTGTCCCTCCTCTGGACATGTCCAAACTGTCCCTCCTCTGGACATGTCCAAACCACTGTCCCTCTGGACATGTCCAAACCATCTCAGTCTGGCCTCCCTAACTTTATCTCCCAGTTGTTCAACATGTGCTGTACCTCTGATGATCTCATTCCTGATCTTATCCATCCTTGTCACTCCTAAGGAGAACCTCAACATCTTCATTTCTGCCACTTCCAGTTCTTTCTCCTGTCTTTTTGTCCATGTCACTGTCTCCAGACCATACAACATAGCTGGTCTCACCACTGTCTTGTAAACTTTTCCTTTGACCTTTGCCGACACCTTTTTGTCACAAATCACTCCTGAAACTTTTCTCCATCCACTCCATCCTGCCTGGACTCTCTTCTTCACCTCTTTTACCACATTCCCCATTTTCCTAGACAGTGGACCCCAAGTCCTTTAAAGCTGCTATATGTAACTTTTCTAACAATATATTTTTAACATATTTCTTCACTCTGTCACTAGATTGATGTTAGAGAGGTAATCTCTGAAAAAAACTAAAAAAAAATATTGTCCCCTTGCTTCTCCAGGTGGTAAATAAGCATTTCTAAAAAGAAAAAGTGACCCGCCATTTTCCAGCCAATAAAAACAAAGTTTGTAACCAGCCAATAAAAACCGAGCTTGAATTTGAATCAGCCAATAAAAACAGAGCTTGAATTTGAATTTTAACAGACCACAAGGGGGCAGAGCCATATATGGCTCTGAGGGGGAGGGATCAGAATGCTTTGCTTGTTGAAATTTTTTCTAAGTGCTGATGTTCTACAGAAACTGCAGACTGAACCTTTAAGTCCTGCACCTTTGTGACCTCTGCTCCTTGTAGCTTCACTGTTCCACCTCCTCCCTCTCATTCACACACATGTACTCTGTCTTACTACGCTGACTTTCATTCCTCTTCTTTCAAGTGCATACCTCCACCTCTCCAAGTTCTCTTCCACCTGTTCCCTGTTCTCACCACAGATCACAATGTCATCTGCAAACATCATAGTCCATGGGGATTCCTGCCTGACCTCATCTGTTAGTCGGTCCATCACCAGAGCAAACAAGAAGGGGCTCAGAGCCGATCCTTGATGCACTCCCACCTCCACCTTGAAGCTGTCACTCCTACAGCACATCTCACCACTGTCCTGCTGTCCTCATACACGTCCTGATGTCCTCATTCATGTCCTCCTGCGGTCCTCATACATGTCTTGCTGTCCTCATACATGTCCTGTACCAGTCTAACATATTTATCTGCCACTCCAGACGTCCTCATGCGTCTCTTGGGGAGCCAGGTAAACAGAGACCCTAATGGCTCTGTGACAGGCGTGCAATCCAGGGACACAATGAAGTCTCTCATGCACTTTAAGAATCATTCATTTTTTTAAATCTGCGTCTAAACTACCAACATTAATCAGTTCCATTAGCTGACTTTTCTTTAAAAAAATAAAATGGACAACTCAGTTTCTCACTTTGTATTAATAGTAGTTGTGTGTTTAAGTTAACGTGAGTTTAAAACAGTAAATCTACACGATACTTAAATAAAACAACTTAATAAATGTTCTCACCAAGTCCAAAGTTTGTTTTAAGGACAACTGAATTAAAGTTCTTATTAAATCTCCATACTTTTAACGTTTTAACAGATCTTTCTGACAGCAGAGGGATTGTCTTGACATTGTCGGGTCCGGCCCCGGCATCGTCCCGGAGCACCAGGCTGATCTGATATTGTGCACGGGGGGAGGATTTAGCTCCTGAAATGAGAGGATCAGGCTCGAAGGACCAACCTGTTGGATAAATAAATATCCTATTATCTACTTACTCAAAATAAGCCACTCTGAGTACACGAGAAGATTTTTAACCATTATTTTACTTGTAAGGGCATAGTTCACAACAGATAAAGTCACATGTTTGGTCCCCGGTTGTGGATATCTGCACCGGACAGTGAGGCAGGAAGTGTTTTTACAATGCTGGTCAGTCACTGGTGACCTCTGTCTGTCAGCTGTAGATCCAGGCTTAGTGATAAACATCCATGAACCTTTACCTAAATTCCCCAGACATTTTCCCTCACATAATAAAAAGTGATTATCTTGATGGGCCATCAAGTGTGATAAGTGTAAAAACGTGATATTATGTAGTAAAAATGTGATATTATGTAGTAAAAATGTGATATTATGTAGTAAAAATGTGATATTATGTAGTAAAAATGTGATATTATGTAGTAAAAACATGATAAGTATGTAGTAAAAACATGGTAAGTATGTAGTAAAAATGTGATATGTAATAAAAACGTGATTATTATGTAGTAAAAACGTGATATTATGTAGTAAAAACATATTATGTAGTAAAAACGTGATATTATGTAGTAAAAATGTGATATGTAGTAAAAATGTGAGAAGTACGTAGTAAAAACGTGATATTATGTAGTACAAACGTGATATTATGTAGTAAAAATGTGATATTATGTAGTAAAAACGTTTTTACTAACTTATCACATTTTTACTACATAATATCATGTTTTTACTACATACTTATCACGTTTTTACTACGTAATATCACGTTTTTACTACGTAATATCACGTTTTTACTACATACTGTACTTATCACGTTTTTACTAAATAATATCACATTTTTACTACATAATATCACGTTTTTACTACATAATATCACGTTTTTACTACATATCACGTTTTTACTACATAATTTCAAAAGTTATTATTTCATGGATGACAGCAATACCCTTCCGTAGCAAACTCCAATTATCTGTGAGCAAAACACTTTTTATAAATGTTTTTGCTGGTAGACAGCTTCTGTATCAGAGCTGGATTTGAACCGTTGTGCCTAATTGTTTTCGTCTGTTTGCGTTTGATAAAAGAGTTGTGGCTGAACGGAGATGCCTGGGCTCTGTGCTGTTTCCATGGTGACGTGGAAGCAGGACTTAGAAGCTGGGTTAGCTGGAAAGCCTTCACTGATGGATGAGCTCATGTAGAAAAAGCAACACGTGCAGGAAACAGGAGTGTGTTGGTGGGGTACACGGCTCCAGGATGTGTGTGCTTCCTGCTGTGGACATCCCAGAGGGATGCTGGGTGTTGCTGTGGTTACTTGGAGTGTGGCTGCCTTCACAACACTCCGGTAACCAAGCCTGACCGGGACGTACGCTGCTTCCCCGTCAGGTTTGATGAACTGGAGTTAATTGGTGTTTGAAGGACGTCTGCTGCTTCCAGATCTCCACGTCGTCGCTTCATCAATACTTGGCCTTCACAAAGGCGTTGACGGGTGTAAAGGAAATTGCTTTTCTTTACCGTAAACTGCACATGTGCTGACCGCTCCGAGGCTGAACGGCGGTGCTTTTATTTTAAATAATTTCATTTACAAAAAGTGTCAGTTTTTACGGAAGGGTATTGCTGTCGTCCATGAAATAATACTTTTTGAAATTACTGTATACTGTACAAACATAAGTATGTTGTAAAAATGTGATGTTATATAGTAAAACATGATATTATGTAGTAAAAACATGATATTATGTAGTAAAAACGTGATATTATGTAGTAAAAATGTGGTATTATGTAGTAAAAATGTGATATTATGTAGTAAAAACATGATATTATGTAATAAAAACGTTATATGTAGTAAAAATGTGATATGTATTAAAAACGTGATATTATGTAGTAAAAACGTGATAAGTATGTATTAAAAACGTGATATTATGTAGTAAAAACGTGATATTATGTAGTAAAAATGTGATATTATGTAGTAAAAACATAAGTATAGATGTAGAAACGTACTCCTCTACATGGTGGAAGTAGTAGGCTTTTTTCCTGCATGGACATCACGTTTTTACTACATAATATCATGTTTTTACTACATAATATCATGTTTAACTACATACAGTACTTATCACGTTTTTACAACATAATATCACGTGTTTACTACATGCTTATCACGTTTTTACTACATAATATCACGTTTTTGGTGAGATGCCTGGTGAGAGGCGCCGAGCAGGAGTGGGCATACTTGTTGCCCCCCATCTTGGTGCCTGTACGTTGGGGTTCACCCCGGTGAACGAGAGGGTAGCCTCCCTTCGCCTACGTGTGGGGGGACGGGCTCTGACTGTTGTTTGTGCCTATGCGCCAAACGGCAGCGCAGATTACCCACCCTTTTTGGAGTCCTTGGAGGGGGTATTGGAGAGTGCGCCTCCTGGGGACTCCCTTGTTCTGCTGGGGGACTTCAACGCTCACGTGGGCAATGACAGTGAGACCTAGAGGGGTGTGGTTGGGAGGAACGGCCCCCCTGATCTGAACCCAAGTGGTGTTCTGTTATTGGACGATATGCGACCAACACCATTTATGGTGGGGATGGAGTGCTGTTGACCTCAACTCGGGATGTTGTTAATCGGTAGGCGGAATACTTTGAAGACCTCCTCAATCCTACTGGCACGTCTTCCACTGAGGAAGCAGAGCCTGGGGACTTTGGGTCGGGCTCTCCAATCTCTGGTGCTGAGGTCACCGAGGTGGTTAAAAAGCTCCGCGGTGGCAAGGCTCCGGGGGTGGATGAGATTCGTCCCTGAGTTCCTTAGGGCTCTGGATGTTGTGGGGTTGTGTTGGCTTACGCGACTCTGCAATATCGCGTGGACATCGGGGGCAGTTCCCTTGGATTGGCAGACTGGGGTGGTGGTTCCCCTATTCAAAAAGGGGGACCGTAGGGTGTGTTCCAACTATAGGGGGATCACACTCTTAAGCCTCCCTGGTAAGGTCTATTCAGGGGTTCTGGAGAGGAGGGTCCGTCGGATAGTCGAACCTCGGATTCAGGAGGAGCAGTGTGGTTTTCGTGCTGGTCGTGGAACACTGGACCAGCTCTACACCCTCAGCAGGGTCCTGGAGGGTGCGTGGGAGTTTGCCCAACCAGTTTACATGTGCTTTGTGGACTTGGAGAAGGCATTCGACCGCGTCCCTCGGGGGGTTCTGTGGGGGGTACTCCGGGAGTATGGGGTACCAGGCCCATTGATATGGGCTGTTAGGTCCCTGTACGACCGGTGTCAGAGCTTGGTCCGCATTGCCGGCAGTAAGTCAGGCTCGTTTCCAGTGAGAGTTGGACTCCGCCAAGGTTGCCCTTTGTCACCGATTCTGTTCATAACTTTTATGGACAGAATTTCTAGGCGCAGCCAAGGTGTTGAGAGGATCCGTTTTGGTGGCCTTAGAATCGCTTCTCTGTTTTTTGCAGATGATGTGGTCCTACTGGCTTCATCAGTTCGTGATTTACAACTTTCACTGGAGCGGTTTGCAGCCGAGTGTGATGCGGCCGGGATGAGGATCAGTTCCTCCAAATCCGAGGCCATGGTCTTGAGCCGGAAAAGGGTAGCATGCCCTCTCCGGGTCGGGGAGGAGGTCCTGCCCCAAGTGGAGGAGTTTAAGTATCTCGGGATCTTGTTCACGAATGAGGGAAAACTGGAGCGTGAGATCGATAGGCGGATAGGTGCAGCATCCGCAGTGAAGCGGGCGCTGTACCGGTCTGTCGTGGTGAAGAGAGAGCTGAGTCGTCAAAAGGCAAAGCTCTCAATTTACCGATCGATCTACGTTCCCACCCTCATCTATGGTCATGAGCTTTGGGTTGTGACCGAAAGAACGAGATCTCGGATACAAGCGGCTGAAATGAGTTTTCTCCGCAGGGTGTCTGGACTCTCCCTTAGAGATAGGGTGAGAAGCTCAGTCATCCGGGAGGGACTCGGAGTAGAGCCGCTGCTTCTCCACATCGAGAGGAGCCAGTTGAGGTGGCTCGGGCATCTGGTTAGGATGCCTCCTGGACGCCTCCCTGGTGAGGTGTTCCGGGCATGTCCCACCGGGAGGAGACCCAGAGGAAGACCCAGGACACGCTGGAGGGACTATGTTTCTCGGCTGGCCTGGGAACGCCTTGGGATTCCCCCAGAGGAGCTGCTCCAAGTGGCTGGGGAGAGGGAAGTCTGGGCCTCCCTACTTAGGCTGCTACCCCCGCGACCCGACCCCGGATAAGAGGAAGAAAATGGATGGATGGATGGAATATCACGTTTTTACTACATAATATCATATTTTTACTACATACTTATCATGTTTGTACAATATAATTTCAAAAATTATTATTTCATGGATGACAGCAATACCCTTCCGTAAGTTTTTAAACAATTTGTAAATCTGTTTTTTTAATAAGAACTTGTGATCATTTTTTATTTAGTGCCCAACATTTTGTGAACATTTCATCTTTTGACACCTAAAGAATGTTTGATGTGTGAAAAACAAAAAAAATAACTTTACCGTATGAATGTTTATGAATCATTCACTCTGGTTGTGATCCATACGTTTTTCATTATTCATAAATCTAAACATTCGTCTCTTTCAGGACAAGCCTGATGTGACTTTTGGTATTGGTGTAGCTTTAGCTTTTTTAAATATTTAGCCTTTTTTGCCATTTTTTCCCCTCAGAAAATGAATTGAGCTCATTTTACATCCTACAGATATTTAGATGTGTTTACAACATTTTACTGCTCCTTTCACATTTTGTTCTGCTTCTTTGTGCAAATTTAAACTTTTTTCCTGCAACTTTCAGCTACTTTCAGCTGTTTATTAAGCTGTTTTGCGCTCCTTTCAGGTTCTTTCTGATAACTAAAATATTTTTGTGCTTCTAACTTATTTCTACTTATTTCAACTTGTTGTGCTTTTTCAACTTATTTATGGAATTTTCAGCTTTTTCTGCTATTTCAGCTACTATTTAGCTGTTATGCCAATTTTAGCTTTTTCAGAAAATTCCACATTTTTTGCACCCATTTTTCAGCTAAATTCAGCAAAAATGTGCTCTCTCCACTTCCTTTTAATTTAATCTTCTTTCTGTTGTTTTAGCTACTTTTCAGCTGTTTTTTGTATGTGCTAATAGCTTTTTTTCAGGTAATTTTCACTTTTTTGTGCTCATTTCTGTTTCAGCCTAGTTTTGCAAATACTGTATGTTCTTTCTGCTTTATTTTGCTAATTTAAGCTTGTTCTACATTTTCAGCTACCTTTTTTAGAAATGTTTTAGCTGATTTCAGCTGTTTTCAGATCAATTCAAAATTTTCATGTAAATTTAAAGCTCCACTGACATCATCTTTTAACTTTCCATAAAATGGCACAACATATATATATATATTAAGATTGACCTCTGATCGTTTTTGCTAAAACAATGTGAAATGAATGAAAATTCCTCTCAAAAACAGTTTAAAATTAGCGCCTTTTTTTTCACACGATAAATACGGGGTTTCCCCGTCGCGCGCTTATGACGTCACTTCAAGACTCGCGTCAAATGCGCACCTTGTTTACAATGGACAAGATAACGCGACCCGTCCAATTTAGCCATCTAAAACTTTATATTTTAGCGGTTTGACTCCAGAGAAGCCAAAGTTATTTCCAGTAAACAGCAGGTTATAATTTTTTTTCAGCTCCTGCTGGTTTTTGGAGACTTTTCACTTCAGGAAGTGAGCAGCTCTGTGAGGACTTACAGCATAGTTTCCACAGCACTGAAATGGTAATATATTAGTTAATGTTTCTAATAATTATTCAACATTAATTTATAGTTTAAAAAATTAGTCCCTTTTAAAATATCTGTTAAATATATTATTCTTTTATTTTATTTTGTTTGTGTTTTCAGGTTTCCAGGTCTCCAGTCCATCACCTGAGGCTCTTCCTGTTGAACCACTAGTAACCCAGACTTTCACATCACAGCAGGTAAGATTGCATCAACAAAAAGAATACTACTCAACAATATTCTTTGATGTAAATCTGTTGATTTTCTGTGGTGACAAAGTGACAAAGTGGATGCAGCATTCAGCCCATAATGGACCCAGATGTCCCCTGCGTCCAGACCTACAACACCTGGACATCCAGGAGCGTGCACGAGGAGGTGGTGGAGTCTGAAGAAGTGTACAAGCAGCAGGATGAGGAGAAACTAGACAGATGTCCCCTGCGTCCAGACCTACAACACCTGGACAGGAGGGTGGACGAGGAGGTGTTGGAGTCATTTTTACAGAGCTGATGAAGTCAAACACCACTTGCTGATATTTTTTAAACTCAATTTTTTTTGATAATCTGTTCATATTAATGTTTCCCCAGAGGTTTTCATTTATTTGATAATATGGGATGGTTTTATTTTAATAAAATGTTTTTTTCAACATTCACCAATTTTGTTTTTACTAAAGTATGAGCTGTGAGTTGTAGATGAACGAATGAAATTAAAACAGATACACAAATATTCTCACAAAGAATAACTCAACACTAACAGATAATATAGTGTACTACTGTAACTTTATTTACACATAACTACAGAAACACTTGGTTCATTGTTATCCTTTTTTTCAAACAATATGTTCATTTGAACAGTCAGAAAAAATATTAAATTCATTGATTCATTTTCATCTCAATGCTCTGTCCAGTTGTAGTATTTCTGCATATTTTGATGTCTTGATGCACAAACGTAGCTTTCTGCAGCATCAGTCCTGATGTTCTACAGATCCTGAAGATGTCTCCATCTGTTCTTTAACAATATCAAGGTTTGTTCTCCTCCACCTGGGTACACTCTTCAGGTGAAGACATTTCTGTGAATTGATGATAAAACACACAGACACACACAGTATATATTATATGCAGTATACTGTATATTAAGACAATGGGTCAAACTAATGTCTTCAGACTCCACCACCTCCTCGTGCACGCTCCTGGATGTCCAGGTGTTGTAGGTCTGGACGCAGGGGACATCTGGGTCCATTATGGGCTGAATGCTGCATCCACTTTGTCACTTCCCTCATCAGAACCACAGAAAATCAACAGATTTACATCAAAGAATATTGTTGAGTACTATTCTTTTTGTTGATGCAATCTTACCTGCTGTGATGTGAAAGTCTGGGTTGTACTAGTGGTTCAACAGGAAGAGCCTCAGGTGATGGACTGGAGACCTGGAAACCTGAAAACACAAACAAAATAAAGTAAAAGAATAATATATTTAACAGATAATTTAAAAGGGACTAATTTTTTAAACTATAAATTAATGTTGAATAATTATTAGAAACATTAACTAATATATTACCATTTCAGTGTGTGAAAACTATTTACATGTAGAATTCCTTCTGACTCTCATAT
>JBBPBX010006554.1:10690-38184 GCA_038048925.1 Garcialebias charrua | reverse complement strand
GCAGCAATGTAGCGCTAAGCTAGCAGGCGGGCAACACAGACGTGACTCCATCCACCTCCCCACCCCATCGGCGATAAATCCTGCAGCAACATACAGTAATGTTATGCTAGCAAGCGCGCAGCACAGATGTGATTCCCCCATCAATAAAAACCAGCAGCAACATAGCGCTAAGCTAACAGGCGGGCAACACAGATGTGCCTCCGTCCACCTCCCCATCCCATTGTCGATAAAACTCGGCAGCAATGTAGCGCTAAGCTAGCAGGCGGGCAACACAGATGTACCTCCATGACAAAAAAAATAATTAGGCTAGCGCCTAGCCAAGGGAACTGATCTAGGGAAAACACTGTACTCAGCTACCACCACACCAAATACTTAAGCTCTGTGAGTTTAATGTTTCATAAGGTCAGCTGGAAACGTCACGTTGACTCCAAACGTTAATCAGCTGTAGACATACACGCAGTGATTACTTTCTGAGAGTTCAATTAAAATCTACACAGTGATTTGTGGAATATTTAGCTAACAAAAAGACTGGAATCACACCAACAGTTAATGTCAAAGTTTTAAACAATAATCTGTTTGCCCTCAGAGTATGCGATGAGGATGATTCTCAGCTACAGACACACCAAACTCCAGCTCGGTGTCTGTAGAACTGACTCAGATGAAGCCATTTATATGTTTGCCAATATTTATTAGCTGAGGCAGCCATCTTGAATCAGTGACACCAAAAGTAAATCAGTTGTAGAGGTACATCCATTGATTACATTTTGAGAGCATCAATCAAATCCACCCAGTGGTTTATGAGATATTTTGCTAACAGACACACGCTGGCACTCACATGAACCTGAGAGACGAAACTCTGGGTTAAGTGAAAATGTAGAAACCTGCCGACAGAAGAGTCCTTATTGTGGTTTTGAAACAGTTTACGACTTCCTGATTTTTCTTTAACTGACCCCGGGGAGGGGGGGGGGCAGTGAGAAACATAAAACATTTTGTCCTTTTGTTTGTCTCTCAGGACGACTTCCTGTTCAGCGTGTCCATCGTCAGCGGCTTAACGTGCCTCATCTTGGCTGCGATCAAGGTCATGCTCGGCAGAGTGCTCACCAGCCGAGCTCTTTTCACCGACGGTAAGTTTTGCCGCCGTGAGTGTAACGAACGTCTTAGTTCAACCTGCAGACTTCTCAGAGAAACCAACGCGCCGTGACATTTATTGATGCATCGGTTGTTTTGCGTCCTCTTTCCAGGGTTCAACTCTCTGGTTGGGGGTGTCATGGGGTTCTCCATCCTCATCAGTGCTGAAGTGTTCAAACACGAGCCCAAAGTCTGGTACCTGGACGGGACAATAGGAGTCCTAATGGGACTCATCATCCTCGCCTACGGGGTCAAGTAAGTGCAGCTGGATGAAGGGTTAGCCTTGTGACGTGTGGTTCTGTGGAACAGTTATGAACAACAAATATCTTACCTGCTGCAAATGG
The DNA here is from genome assembly GCA_038048925.1 of Garcialebias charrua. Taxonomy (NCBI): domain Eukaryota; kingdom Metazoa; phylum Chordata; class Actinopteri; order Cyprinodontiformes; family Rivulidae; genus Garcialebias; species Garcialebias charrua. The sequence goes on along the minus strand of JBBPBX010006554.1, from coordinate 36,712 downwards.
CTCTTTGAAGGATCTCTGTCGGGATAGTCCAAACAAACTAAAAATACAGTACTGGTAGTCCCTTTTGCGGACTCATTCTTTTGTGGGTTTTAACGTATGTACACATTGTTTCCTGGTGGCCTAGCCTGTTATGGCTCGGTTCGGGCTGCGTTTGATTATTTTAAATTAACAATCCATGCTACTCATTCTGGTATTCGTCTTGCTGAAGCTCCCACAGCAGCGATGGAGAAAGACAGGCCCCACCCCCTCCTTTCTCTTTCTGAGGCTGTCTATCACAGCCACAGAAAGAGAAAGGATGGGCGGAGGGTGGGATCGTGGGGGTGTCTGGAATGTAATCCCTGTGATAAGTGAGGGACTACTGTATATTTATCAGTTCATGCAAGAGCTGTGACGTAAACATTTCCACTGGTGTTTACTTTGCATTCAGTATATATGTCAGACACATATACAGTATACTGAATGCTGCAGATGCTACACGTCCTAGCTGCTGAAAACAGCGAAAACGCCGTAAACCGTATTCTGTTAGCAGACGAGGCAAGTTTAATAGTTTGTACTTGGTGTGCACCATCATGGTGCATAGTCACCACAACATTGAGGCTGTTTTTGGTGTCTCCATGTGGATGAAAACATTTTTAGAAACATGGGCATGCGCATGCATCAGGGTATTTTTAGAAACAGCTGTGTCTATTTGGAAACGACAAATAAAAAGGTTGTTTAGCAAAAACGTCTTCCCTGTGAGCGAGGCCTCAGTGGTAAATGGTCCACACTTCACATCGGGGGCGGGGGAGAGTTCAGTGTCTTGCTCAAGGACACCTTGGCATGAGATCAAAACCTGATACAGGTAGTCCCCGATTTACGAGCGAGATCCGTTACAACGAGGCGCTCGTAAACCGGAAATCTCGTAATTTGGAACGGTTGCCATGTCTCTCGTAAGTCCGGAATTTCGCTCGTAAATTGGAACGGTTTCGCTAGCGCGACTACAAACACTCGTTTTTCATCAAAAAACTGCTTATGAGTGCATAAAAATGATCGGAAACGTGTGTCCATATGTTTAGCTAACTAACTGTGGTGAAAAAACACATGAAAACTCAGTATTTTTTGCGTTTTTTCCAAAAATTCGCCAGCTCGTAAGTCTGGAACCTCGTAGATCAGAGCGCTCGTAATTCGGGGACTACCTGTACTCTGATTGGAGGCCAGACATAAAGGTTTACAAACGAGCGTCAATGAGCTTGAGATTTGTCTGAAAAAAGTCACATTCCTCTTTAGTCCCAGCTACGTTCAGACTAGCCATTAGATCATCAATCCATCCAGAATGTCTCTAAACTGAGGTTGTTCAAAGAGTAGCCTACAACAGGTAAGATATTTGCTAATACACTTGCCACATGTAACTTTAGGAGAACTTTCTGCCATCAGTGATTTATTTTTTTGTGACCCACGAGTCCAAATTAACTGAGGCTAAAAGAATCCCTTTAATTCTAATCCCTATAACCCCAGGTTTAACCCCCCTTCGTAGAGATCATGTGCTGGATCACGGAAACCTCTAAATCATGTGGTGTTTAATCCTGGTCCTCGAGGGCCACTGTCCTGCACGTTTTAGACGTTTCATCTGATCCAGCGCACCTGATGTGAATCAATGAGTGAATAACGGGCGTCCGCAAAGCATGAGGGCAGCACGGTGGCACAACTGGTAGAGCTGCTGCCTCTCAGCGAGAAGGTTGCCGGTTCAAATCCCGGTCCGGGGCCTTTCTGGGTGGAGTTTGCATGTTCTCCCCGTGCATGCGTGGGTTTCCTCCGGGTACTCCGGTTTCCTCCCACAGACCAAAAAACATGCTTGTTAGGCTGATTGGTGACTCTAAATTGACCCTAGGTGTGAGTGTGAGAGTGGATGGTTGTTTGGTGTGAGTGAGACAGGTCCCTCTTGTAAATGAGTCCCCGTGACTCAACGAGGCTAGCCTGTATAAATAAAGGTTGAATGAATGAATGAATGAATGAATGAGGTGGTGATGCAACCTCTGAATCAGAGTCGCTGGAGCAATGAAACTAATACAACACGCAGGATGGTGGCCCTCAAGGATCAGGATAGGAGACCCCCAGTCTAAAACATAGTGTCCTCCGCTGAGGACCAGGAAACTCCGGACTATGAGTGTGACGATGACAAAGTTTTCAGGAATTGCCTCGTGGGATACTTTGTGGGTCATTGATGCAGAAACGGAAGAATTAGTTGATCTAACCGTTTAAGGGAACGCTGCCAAGTTTGTAACCGTTTCACACTGGATACGACCTTCAGCTCTCTCTTGTGAATGAGTCCTCATGGCTCAACGGTACTAACCTGTTTAAATAAAGGTTGAATGAACCTTCAATATGCTTCCATTGGGTAAAGTTATTAAACAGCATGGGATACATTTTCATCGTTATGCAGATGATACACAGTTATATTTGTCCATGAAACCCAATGAATCCAACCAATTACTTAGACTACAACCATGTCTTAAAGACATAAAAACATGGATGACCCTTAATTTTCTGCTTTGAAACTGAGGTTTTGGTTTTTGGACCTGAGCATCTTAAATTTTGCGGTCCTGAGATATGCCTTCTGTTGTGACTTGGCACTATACAGTATACAGTAAATTGAATTGAATTAAATGGTGAAACCATCGGCTCTGATCAACCTCGGTGATCAGTCCTTGTTTAAAGCCTCATATAGCAACTTAGTCCCCACTCAGACATCTATGGAACCACTGTGGTCCTGTCTCACCAAGATTCTGAAAACACGGCCTTCACTGGACTGTTATCCAGTGTGAAGGGGACAAAAGGTCCAACATTGCAGCTTGGCTCTAGAAAAGCTCTACCAAACAGAACTTTGAGCATCTATTGAGAAGCTTTTACTTTTGGTTTAAAGGTTTTGCCGATTCAGAGATTTTTTAACCTTCTGTAGCAAAGTGACAGGCAGGCATGTCCAACTGTCTTTTTAGGCTTTCAGGTTTACTCAAAGTGTTCTCCGTCCTCTGCAGGCTGCTGCTGGACATGGTCCCACGAGTTCGTCAGACCAGGAACTACGAACGCTTTGAGTGACGGATCACAGAGGAAGAGGAGGACCCGAGGGACTGCAGAGACTGTCTATGAACAGAGACCGGGTCCTCAAGGCGTCGACGGAGGCGTCAGGATCTGAAGCGGACTGGGTTGATGTGGAACCTGGCACTCCCGGTTCGATGTACATATTCTGTCCATGTGTCTTGTCACAGTGTGCTTCCTCACGCCTCCATGGTACCCGACTCAGCTGTAGACCAAGACGAGCTCGGCCCGCAGAGCCCCAGGAGTCCAGAACACCAACAGACCCAGAGACTTGTGTTGTGCTGCATCCAGGATTTGTTTCAACTTTACCTGAAACCTACGGTTCTGAAGAGGATAATGAACTGACTCTTGTCTGATCAAAACAACATATTTATTGTCCGTTTTATACATCCAGAACCTGCGCCATCTACTGACCAAAAGAGGCTACTGCAATATTTCAGTTATTTGTTTATTTGATTGGACGTGCAGCTGTGGGGGTCCTGAAATCAAAGACCCAAGTCGGTCTTTTAGTCCAGGCATCAAATCATCGAGAAAGGACCACAAACCATGACCATGTCTGCCGAGGACACTAAACATCGAGGCTCATTGAAAGTTGAAGGAAGTCGTCTGGACCAGTTCTTCCATCGCCGTGACGTTGGTCAGATGTAGAGCGAGGAGTTTTGTGCTTCTGTTGTTCTGAATGCTGGTTTTTACTGCTCCGACCCTTGAGTTCTGCCGAGCCAGAGGTCCCCTCTGTGGATGGGACGGTCAGAAGCCTGTTAGCCGGTCACATGTCAGTCTTGTGCTGTGACATGGCTGTAAACACGAACAGCAGGACGGATAGTTGGGCTAAATTACCGGTAGTGCAGGGGTCTCTTCGTCTTGGTCCCGTGACGCGTTTGATTTAACTCCTCTCTGATGCCTGACTAAAGGTCCAGAACTGTCCTCGTACGAGATCAACTTTCTTCTCTAAACACCCCCCCCCCCCGTTACTACCTTGGGACCAGTGGCGTCCAGACTTTGGCACGCAGGACAAAATCATCAAGTTCAAAGTAGTACTCCCTGATTGGAAATTTCCATAAAGTATCATTTTTATTTCATGTTTTTAAACTGTCAACAAAAAAGGTCATTTGGGTGGAAAATAAGTCGTTGCCTTCTGAACGTTTCCGTTTTTTAAAGAAAAGCATTCAGCTCCTTCGGTTTGTGGGGTCTCTTGTGCTTGGAAAGTTCATTTTAGTCCATTGTGGAACAAAAAGCGTAGTGTGGTCACTTTTCTTCACTCGTTGAAATGTAGTGGTGGTCCAGTGTTTTGTCAGCAGTCTGAATCACTCAAGGGGTGGTTGAAACTCTGACAAAATGTAGCCGACAGTCACTGAAACTGTAGGTTTGAAGGGACTGGAAAAGGTGAAGGGATTGTTGGTCACTTTATATTCCCTTGACTGAGTCCAGTCCAGTCCTAACCCATAGGCCATGTCATGCGATGTGTTACGGCTCAAAACCTGTGCCTGAAATGAAAGAATCTCTATAAATAGCACTAAATTTGTTTTAGTGCTATTTTTATATGCCTCCAAAGGCAGAGCCATCCGTCCATTTTCAGCAATTCCGAAGTCTGGGTCAGCATCTTGAGCAGGGAGGACTCCAAGGTGTTCCCAGGACGACAGAGAGACATAGTCTCTCCATCGTGTCCTGGGTCTTCTACGGGGTCTCCTCCCAGTTAGACATGCCTGAAGCACCTCCCTAGGAGGCGCCCAGGGAGCATCCCGACCAGATACCCGAATCACCTCAACTGGCTCCTCTGGATATTGAGGAGCAGCGGTTCGAGGGACTGAGAGAAACGCAATTTCAATCCTGTGTATGTCCTGTACATATTGCAGTTCTGACAATAAAGTTGACTTTGACTTCTACTCCCAAGTCTCTCCTGATAACTGAACTTCTCGCCCTATCTCTAAGGAAGAGTCCAGCTACCCTGCAGAGGAAACTCATTTCAACCTCCTGTATCCACACTCTCATTCTTTCAGTCACTACCCAGAGTTCATGACTAGAGATGAGGGTAGGAATGTAGACCGACCGTCTGTCAATCACACGCTCCATTACTTGAACTCCTCCACTTGAGGCAGAACCTCACCCTCGACCTGAAAAGAACAATCCACCCTTTTCTGACTGAGGACCATGGCCTCAGATTTGGAGAGCGATTGTGGAAAATGCAGAGACCCGAGTAGTTTGAGCAACCTTTTAGAGGGAGACTGAAAATGAGCACTTTTTATGACTCTTTTTGCGTCCAGTTTCCATCGAACCTTTCAAGAGATCCAGTTCAACTAATCCCAACGAGGAACGGCGTCATTACCTTTATTACAACTTATCACTGAGCTGCCAAAACAAATCAAGTCTGAGGTTTGAGTTTTCTCAGATGATTATTTTAGCTGCTTCGGTTCGTTGGGACCAGACCAAGGCGAACCAATCTCGTATCGGCTGCTGCTGGTTTTGGGACTTTGAAGGGCGGCTCCTTGTTTTTGGCATATCGAGCCCCTTGACACGTGAAGCAATGAGACCATAATTAGTTTGTTGTTTAGCTTCATCCGGACTGAAACTCCAGACTGTGATTTCATTTGACGTTTTTGGAGAAACTTCTGTCTTTAAGTCTTAAGTGTTTTCTAGAGGCGCACCGATAAATGGACCGATACTTGTGAAAAAATGATTTTACCAATTTAAATAAAAAAAATATTTTGGTAGGTTTAACAATTGTCTTAACTTCATTTATATTTTAGAGCACTACCACTGCCAGTTGAAACAAGTTTGTATTGTTTCTAGGCTATTGTTCAAGGGTATGTTTTTCAAAATAAGACTGGAAAATTGAAGGCGCATTGTGACCTTATAACACCTGACAGTGTCGCTTAGAAAACAAAATCGGTATCGGCCAGAAAACTTCCACCGGTGCACCCCTAGTGTTTTCCATTTTTATACACTCTTCATCACCTAGGCCTGTCACGATAACAATTTTTGCTGGGCAATTGTCTCAGAAACTATTGCGATAAATTATAGTATTGTTTGAAATTTGACAATTATTAATTATTGTCAAGTTTAAGAATAAATGTTGGTTGTGACTGTGTTGTAGAAACGGAAATTACTGGTACTTCTTGTAAAACCATCGAGTTTTAAATCCGTCTAATTCCTGATGACTTGTTAGAAACAGTCTTTTTAAAGACTGGAAAACCCAAAAGACCACGGGTAAATCTTGATCGTAAAGAAGGTACAACCACAGCAAGAATCAAAGGGAAAGAAACAAATCTTATATTAGTCGTAGTTCTTTTTCACAATTACTGTAGTCCCTTTTTTATTGCGGGGTTTAGGAGACCATGCCCCCCCTCCCCACTAGAAGTGAAAAACAGTGAAGTAGGGATACAGTAGTCAGAGTTCAAGTTTCACTCCCAATCTCCCACCTTCTGCGTAAATAGGCCTGTCATGGTAACAAATTTTTCTGGTTGGTTAATTGTCTCAGAAATTATTGCGATAAATGATAATATTGTTTGAAATTTGACAATAATTTGTAATTAATGTCCAGTTTAAGAAGAAATGTTGGTCAAATTGTTTTGTGTGTAGTACCTTTTTGACCACTGGATGGCATTATAAGACTGTTTGAACTGAAGGATGGATAGTGAGGGAGTGAGCAGCGTGTCTAAGAAAAATGGAGGGCGGCCCCTTGACGTGCGGCCTCTCTTCAGTTCTCAAAATGGTGGCCGCTCGGGGTGGTTTGAGCTCTTTAGCATTTTGCACACAAAGCTTTTAATTTAAAAAAAATCAGTAAACGGATTCTTTTTGCAGAGAAAAATAAATTTTTACACGAAAACACGGCTTTCAATTGTGAATTTTGGAGCTTTGACACAACAGTTTTTTTCCTGAAGATGGACTGTTAGCTTAGCTCGTAGCTTAATTTGACAACAATTACCAATTGTCAACTTTCAAACAATATTATCGCAATAATTTCTGAGACAATTAATCGCCCAGCGAAATATGTTATCGTGACAGACCTATTATCACCCAGGTCAAAGGTCATACAAGGCCTTTACTGTATAAAACTCATGTTGTGATGTTGGTGGAGTTCCACGTGTAGCTGTGATGATGTTCAACCAAAACCTGAACCGTTTGTCACAGAAAAAATTTATTTAAAAATAAAGTTGTATCCCTCTTACTCATCATGGACAAACAAAGCTGTGGTGTTGGAGCTTCAAACACCCCCCGGAAACGTAAAAAATGTCTGATTAAAAACATTCAACGCTGATGTTAAAGACGTGATCTGTGTCCAACACAAAGTGAAGAAGGTTTTGGCTGCTGCTGGGAGTCACGTTAATCCAATCGATCCAATTACGGTTAACTCGCAACGTTCTTTGTCCAAACACGAGCTGCTGAATTTAGGCCAAAGTCTCAGATAAAATCCAAACAAATCGAACTGAAAACACGAAAAGGCACATTTTCTTTTGTACATTTAACTTGGCAGCAGATAACGAGGGAACATGACCATTTTAGATTTGTGCAAATACAAAAAAAATAACATTGGATACGATAAGATGGCACATTTCTCTCTTAGCTTTTAAACAGCGAGAAATAATAATAAAAGATTCTAAACCCATTTCAGATCAAAGAAAATCAAGTTTGGAACCAAAGTTTTGACTTTAAAAGCTGCAGACAAATCCTGATTAATTAAAATCTGAACCGCTTTATTAAATTACCCTCCATAAATAAAATAAAGACATAAACCCCCAATTTAAATAAAAACAAACAATTCCAGCAGAACACAAATAAAGTTTTTGTATACAAAATAAATATAAAACAACTCGTACAGTGTCACAAAGATCCCGTTAAGCCTCTGCATATCCATGAAGTTAGTGCATTATTTACGGACGATGTGTAAATAAAGAGCTGCGCTGCGTGACTGTCTACAACACGATGAGCGTTTGTGCTGCCACGTTACTGGCCCCTTGTCCTTTAAGTGGGGGGTGGGGTGGGGGTGTCCCAGTGAATTCTGGGAGTTTGTGGGAAAACCTGCTCAAGAGTTTCTGTACAGAGCAGAGGAACAGGACGTTACAGTGTACAACTGGGCTCCTCCGGTGTGTGTGCTTCCAGTGCAAAGCTACCTAAATGCAGTGGTACCTAACACTGGCCCCTGCGGAACACCATCCTGTATGTTTTTGTTGTTTCCCTGCTCCAGTGATATAATTACTCCATCATGGTCTGAGGAAGTCTGATAATCACCCCTTAATTAAAAGCAGGTGTGTTGGAGCAGAGAAACAACTGAAAACATGCAGGATGGCGTTCCTCAAGGACCAGTGTTTGGAACTCTTGAAGGTTAATGATGTCAGATTTGAGCAGGGGTGGTGTGGATGGAGTGTCAGTCATTGTGGATGGGGGGCGAGGGGGGGTACCAGGAGATGAGCAGAAAGGCAACTGCTGCAGATTTAAAGTCCCAACTTCCTCTCTTGATTCAAGTAAAGTCCCTCCTGGACTCGTGGCGCCCCCTGCTGGTGAATCTGAAGGTTCATGTCGTCTGGGGGAGGCTGGGGGGAGGTAATAAATATGAAGAATAAATGAACGTTTCTATCCTCCTGCCTGTCTGCGCTATAGGCAGTCCTTGCAGAGCGCCACCTGGCCCTTCATGTAGTCGCGGCAGGGGCAGACGCGCCGCAGCGACTGGTGCGCCCCCGCGCAGCTGAAGAGCAGCAGGTCCGACTGGAAGACGCAGTGGCGGCGCGTGTCGCTGTAGGCCGGGACCACCGTGTCGGCGCTGGACTCCACCGTCTGACAGTCCACTCCAAACCTGACACAAACACAGAGATCAGTGAAACTGCTCCCCCCGGTGGCTGGAGGTGGTTCCTGCAGCCCGAACACAAAACCAAACCTGTCGAGCTCCTGAGAAGTCGTTAAACGAGAAATTCATTACAATCTAGTCTGAGTTAACCAAATAGCAAGTGTGTGTGTGTCTCACACCTGGCCAGGTCCTTGTCCTTGTTCAGGTGCTGGAAGAAGGACGGTTCACAGATGAGCTGCGCCTCCTGACACACCTGCTTACACGACTGTCCCGGCTCGGCCAGTTTGACCTGCAGGACGCTGAGGGGGGGCCACATGACCTGACCGTGGCAGAAGTCCTGCCGACACACAAACAAGCGTCGGTCTACAGCGGGGACGGGGACAGAAGGAGCTCGTCCTCAAGGGACGTCAGGATTATTAATCTGCAGCTGAGCTTCACCTGGTTCTCGATGAAGGCGTTGACTCTCTGCAGCATCCCCTCACAGGTGAACTCGTAGGGCAGGTAGGGCTCGATCTGCGCAGACAAAGAACGTTGCATTAGACGGTGCGGCGGAGGACGCACGAGCCTCGGAGCACCGCAGGTGTTTGGGTTTACCTTCTGGCCGAGGATGGAGCGGATGGCCCGCTCCACCTCCGCGGTGTTCTCGATGTCCACCGTCCAGACGTGCGGCTGACCGATGTACACCTCGGCGTACGGGTGCTGGGAGGTGAGCTGCAACACAACAAGAGCAGCGAGCGTGAGGACGGGAAGAACCAGACGAGAAACGGGACGCGTCCTCGTGAAGACGGGAAGAACAAGATGAGAAACAGGACACGTCCTCGTGAGGACGAGAAGAACAAGATGAGAAACGGGACACGTCCTCGTGAGGACGGGAAGAACAAGATGAGAAACGGGACACGTCCTCGTGAAGATGAGAAGAACGACGAGATGCGGGACACGTCGTCCTGAGGATGAGAAGAACAAGACGAGAAACGGGACACGTCCTCGTGAAGACAGAAAGAACACGAGGACAAGAAGAACAAGACGAGAAACTGGACACTTCCTCCTGAGGACGGGAAGAACAATACGAGAAGCGGTAAATGTCCTCGTGAGGACGGAAAGAACAACATGAGAAGCGGGACACGTCCTGACGACGAGAAGAACAAGACAAGAAACGGGACACTTCCTCGTGAGGACGGAGAGAACAGCATGAGAAATGGGACACGTCCTCCTGAGGACGAGAAGAACAAGACGAGAAACGGGACACGTCCTCGTGAAGACAGAAAGAACATGAGGACAAGAAGAACAAGACGAGAAACTGGACACTTCCTCCTGAGGATGGGAAGAACAATACGAGAAGCGGTAAATGTCCCTGTGAGGACGGAAAGAACAACATGAGAAGCGGGACACGTCCTGACGACGAGAAGAACAAGACAAGAAACGGGACACGTCCTCGTGAGGACAGAAATAACAGCATGAGAAACAGGACGCGTCCTCGTGAGGACAGAAATAACAGCATGAGAAACAGGACGCGTCCTCGTGAGGACAGAAATAACAGCATGAGAAACAGGACACGTCCTCGTGAGGACAGAAATAACAGCATGAGAAACAGGACGCGTCCTCGTGAGGACAGAAATAACAGCATGAGAAACAGGACGCGTCCTCGTGAGGACAGAAATAACAGCATGAGAAACAGGACACGTCCTCGTGAGGACAGAAATAACAGCATGAGAAACAGGACACGTCCTCGTGAGGACAGAAATAACAGCATGAGAAACAGGACACGTCCTCGTGAGGACAGAAATAACAGCATGAGAAACAGGACGCGTCCTCGTGAGGACAGAAATAACAGCATGAGAAACAGGACGCGTCCTCGTGAGGACAGAAATAACAGCATGAGAAACAGGACACGTCCTCGTGAGGACAGAAATAACAGCATGAGAAACAGGACACGTCCTCGTGAGGACAGAAATAACAGCATGAGAAACAGGACACGTCCTCGTGAGGACAGAAATAACAGCATGAGAAACAGGACACGTCCTCGTGAGGACAGAAATAACAGCATGAGAAACAGGACACGTCCTCGTGAGGACAGAAATAACAGCATGAGAAACAGGACGCGTCCTCGTGAGGACAGAAATAACAGCATGAGAAACAGGACACGTCCTCGTGAGGACAGAAATAACAGCATGAGAAACAGGACACGTCCTCGTGAGGACAGAAATAACAGCATGAGAAACAGGACACGTCCTCGTGAGGACAGAAATAACAGCATGAGAAACAGGACACGTCCTCGTGAGGACAGAAATAACAGCATGAGAAACAGGACACGTCCTCGTGAGGACAGAAATAACAGCATGAGAAACAGGACACGTCCTCGTGAGGACAGAAATAACAGCATGAGAAACAGGACGCGTCCTCGTGAGGACAGAAATAACAGCATGAGAAACAGGACACGTCCTCGTGAGGACAGAAATAACAGCATGAGAAACAGGACGCGTCCTCGTGAGGACGGAAAGAACAGCATGAGAAATGGGACGCCTCCTTATGAGGACGAGAAGAACAAGATGAGAAGAACAAGATGAGAAACGGGACACGTCCTCCTGAGTACGGTAAGAACAGGACGAGAAACGGGGTGTGTCATGAGGACGGGAAGAAGACGACAAGAAGAAGACAACAAGATGAGAAACAGGACGCATTTTTATGAGGACTGGAAGACGATGACAAGAACAAGATGAGAAATGGGACGCGTCCTCGTGAGGACAGGAAGAAGACAACAACAACAAGATGAGAAACGGGATGCATCCTCGTGAGGACAGGAAGCAGACGACAGGAACAAGATGAGAAATGGGACGCGTCCTCGTGAGGACAGGAAGCAGACGACAGGAACAAGATGAGAAATGGGACGCATCCTCGTGAGGACAGGAAGAAGACAACAAGATGAGAAATGGGACATGTCCGAGCAAGGACAGGAAGAAGACAACAACAACAAGATGAGAAACAGGATGCGTCCTCGTGAGGACAGGAAGCAGACGACAGGAACAAGATGAGAAATGGGACGCGTCCTTGTGAGGACAGGAAGCAGACGACAGGAACAAGATGAGAAATGGGACGCGTCCTCGTGACGACAGGAAGAAGACGACAGGAACAAGATGAGAAATGGGACGCGTCCTCGTGACGACAAGGACAAGAAGAGAAACAAGACGCTTACCTCTCTCAGGGTGGGCTTGCCTTTGAAGAAGTCTGTGTTCTTGCTGCTCTTCGGGGGCGTGAACTTGGGGTTGAGGAAGGCGCAGCCGTTGGCGATGGCCTCTAAGGGGGCGGGACCCTCGTAGGGGAAGGACAGACCCACGAACAGCTGCAGAGAAATAAAAATGTTTCAGACGCAAAGATCAAAGCAACGTGGAGTTCACCGCTCTCTTCTCTCTTCATGGATGAAAGTGTCTACGAGCCAAACGTCTGATTGAACGAGGACTCGAGGCTTCAGCTGCAGAGGCCGGTGGGAGTGAAGGGTGAAGGCAAAGTTCACCGGCTGAAACTGAACTCAGCACAAAATTTATTGAAGGCAGCAGAACGAGGGAGGGACAACAAGAGGACCCCCGCCCACACACACACACACACACACACACAAAACAGGAGTGTGTCAAACAACAACAAAATGGTGGTGCAGTTAGTAGAGCTGCCGCCTCTCAGCGAGCAGGTCCCTGGTTCAAATCCCAGCCGTGGACCTTTCTGTGTGGAGTTTGCATGTTTTCTCACGTCACATATAATTGGTGCGTTCACGATCTGAGTCTTATTGGCTACAAAGATACAGGTGAACGGTTTGAATTAGAGCTGGGTGATATGGACCTAAACTAATATCGCGATATACGATATATCGATATTTTTTCTTTCCATAAAATAATAAAAATATATTTGAGTCAAAGCTTTGTCCCAGTTGTTACAGGCACATTTATCAACAAACAGTTGTAACTCTACAAAATAAAAGTCTAAAAATAAACTAGTTTATTTTTTATAATTTATTTAAATACATATGTATATATATATATAGTAATTTAAGTGGCGACCGTACTCAGTAGCGACTTCTGATTTTAAAAGTAGCCAAGTAGATGACATGGTCTAAATTGTACTTAAGTATGAGTAAAATTACACACTAGAAAGAAATACTCAAAGTACAAGTACCCCAAAAAATATACTTAATTGCAGTGATGCGAGTATTTGTAATTACTTCCACCCTTGTGTATAGATGTGTATGTATACATATACAGTTCTGAACATGGGTTTGACATAATTCATCCATCCATCTATATCCACATCTGCCAGCAGGGGGCAGCGCAGCACACTGAACAGAGGCGATGTGAATTCAGACGGAAGGACTCAGAGAGAACAAGTGTTGTAAGCTCCATCATCCAGGTAGAGAACAACAAAAAAGGTTAAATTATTTCATCTGGACCAATTTCTTTAAGTGAGAAACGTTTCGTCGCCCATCCAGAGGACTTCATCAGTCTACGGCCTGCCAATCAGATCGTACACTGCCGTTTCACTCCAACCGCCTGTTGGAATCTCAAATGGCGGTTTTAACACGTGCAAAACGATCAGTCATCATGCACAACATGGCCGACTTGTAGGCAGGACGTGGTGTGTTTGAGAGCACCTTCGTGCGGGGTTTGATCCGGCATCGCCTCACGCAGCGGTCGGTTTTTACATCGTCAGCACGGTCGTGTTTCTGAGGACTCCGCCGCAGGTTTTCCACGAATGCGGAAAGCCAGATAAAAACGTGTCAAACCAAACAGGATCCGATCCGTTCGCCACTTACTGGAAACGCAAATTTCACTTTAGGATCACGCGACGAAGAAGAAACTCCCGAGGCTGTTGATCTCCGCCGCCGTTCCCCCGACGCCTCGTTGTTTATTTCACGGAACAACACACGTCTGACTTTTAACGGCAACAAACACAGAAGAAACCGCTGCGGCCTGTTTTTTATCTTTACCGTCGACTCAAACCCCACGAGGCCAATTAACCGGAGCGGTTTCAGGCAACGCCACGAGTTTCCTGTGTCAAATGATGCATTCAGGCGGACGCCATCACAGAGTTTACTTTGCTGTTTACTGCAAACAGCTACGAGCATTTAGCATCACTGTACTGTAGCAGGTTGTAATGGTCAAGTCAGACTAGACACAGTGGTTCCAGAACACTGGTCCCTGAGGAACGCCATCCTGCATGTTTCAGTCGTTTCCTGCTCCAACACGCCTGATTCAGTGATTTGATTACTTCAAGTTCTGCAGAAGCCTGATAATCAACCATTCATTCAAATCAGATGTGTCAAAACAGAGTAAGAACTAAAACATGCAGGATGGTGTTCCTCAAGGACCACTGTTTGGAACCACTGGACTAGAGAACACATCCACCGAGACAATGACGGCGACTATATAAAGATCCCAGCTAAGAGGAGGGCGGTGAACGTCTCTGTCATTAGAGGGGTCCAAACGGAGTTCACCACAGGTTCCGGATCTGAAAACACGGTCGTTTTCACGGTTGTTGGATGGTTGGGATGGGGAGGAGGGTCAACAAACAGATGATTAGGATAACAAATTTTACTTGGCGATTAATTGTCTCAGAAATTATTGCGATAAACGATAATATCGTTTTAAATTTGACAATAAGTAGTAATGTTAAATTTTAGAAGACATTTTGGTGTGTAGTAACTTTTTTGATCACCGGATGGCAGTATAAGACTGTTTGAACTGAATGATGGATAGTGAGGGAGAAAGCAGTGTCTCTCTTTAAGAAAAATGGGAGGAAGGCCCCTTGACGTGACATGGGCTGTCTCTCTACAGTTCTCAAAATGTCTCTTTGTCTTTGTCGGTCTTTTAAGACCCACGTCCTCACCTTGGTCTCCCGAAGCCGGAACTGCAGGTCTCGGCCGCTCAGGATGCCGTGGTTCTTGACGTAGCTCGGCAGGTGCACGGTGCTTGTGCCGTGCACGGTGGCGTGGACCTCCATGTAGCTGTGGATGATGTCCAGGTACTTCTTCTTGTCCTGAAACCAACACAGAGGCGGTATGTTACTGTACATCGTAAAGAGGCTCCACCCACAAAACTGCTGCTGTCCTTGAACTCCACCGGACCAGAAGCTGTGGAGAACCTTCATCGTGGATTATTGTGTGAGCCGTTCCACGGTTTTCAGCTATTTCAACAAATCATAAATAAAAACGTTCAGCTGTTTTAGGACAATCCTGTTATGACTTTTGGTTTTGGTGCAACTTTAGCTTTTTGAAATGTTTAGCCCATTTTCTTCTCATAGAAAATTGAGTTCATTTTACCTCCTTCAAATCTTTTGAGGTGTTTACAACATTTTACTGCTCCTTTCAGCTTCTTGAAGCTAATTTAAACATTTTCAGCTAATTTCAGCTGTTTTGTGCTCCTTTCAGATTCGTTCTATTTACTACAACATTTTTGGGCCTCTTCCAACTTCTTCCTGCTAATTGCAGCTTGTTATGCCCCTATACAAATTTTTTTCATCAGCTACTACTGTATATAGCTGTTTTTATGCTAATTTTAGCTTTTTCTGGTAATTCCACATATTTTGCACTCATTTAAAAAAATGATCAGCCTAATTCAGCAAAAATGTGCTCTCTCCACTTCGTTCTGGTAATTTAAGCTCGTTTCTACTTTTCAGCCATTTGCTGCTCATTTCGGCTTTTTTCCAGATAATTTCTACTTTTTTAAAACTAATTTCGGCTTCTTTCAGCCTAATTTGGCAAACATGCTCTTTATGCTTTGTTCTGCTAATTTAAGATTGTTCTACATTTCAGCTACCTTTTATAGCAATGTTTAGCTAATTTCAGCTGTTTTCAGATAAACCGTGTTTTTTGGTATCACTGAGCCGTTTCAGTCTGGGTTTCAAGCCCGCCACAGTACAGAGAGTGCACTTGAGGGTTTCAAAAGATAGATTCTTGTCCGCTGACTGGAAAGTTTGTTGTTTTAGTGTTTTTCTGCTGCATTTGACCCCGTTGACCACAGCATTTTAATCTCGTCTTGAGCACTGTGTGGGCATCAGGGGTGTCGCCCTCAGTTGGTTTAGCTTGTGTTTAACTAACAGGAGATTCTGCATAAAAATTGACGATTTTATGTCACTGCTCCTCTTTCCACATGGCGTTCCCCAGGGCTCAATCCTTGGCCCACTTTTATTTGCTCTTTACCTACTCCACCCTCGGCTCTATTTTCGGGAAACATGGCATTTCATTTCACTTCTATGCTGATGATTGCCAGATCTATCTTCCCATGGCACAAAAAACAACACACTCCAGCAACTTACACACACTGCCTTAATGATGTTAGGGCATGGTTTTCTCTCAACTTCCTTAGTATAAAGGAGAACAAGACTGAAGTCATGATGTTTTGAACAAGTTGCTGTTCTTCTCACAGCATAGACCTTGGCTCACTGTCATTTTATCTCAGGGACTGTGTCACCAGTCTGGGGGTGAAGTTTGAGTCTGATTTTTAAATTTGAAAAACAGATCAGCAGTGTTGTTCAGAAAAGTTTTTATCAACTTCGCCAAATAGCAAAAGTGAAACCAATCTTAGCAAGACCTAACTTTTATCACAGTTTGTCTTTACTGTAATGCACTGTACATTAGCTGGACCTCTCCTGCTCGCCTGTTAACTCAGGCCCGTAGGCGCGAGCATATCACTCCCGTCCTGGCATCCCTTCACTGGCTCCCTGTGCACTACAGAATTCATTTTTAGCTTTTGCTCTTGTTGCTCCCAGGTTGTGGAACAACGTTCAGTGCCAGACAGGCCTCTCTTCCTGTTTTTAAATCTCTTAAAAAAACAACAACACTTTTATTATTTGGCTTTTAACACATGATCTTATCTTTTATGGCATCTTAACACACCTGCCGTGTGTGTATGTTTTTATGTTTCTTTGTCTTATTGTACAGCACTTTGGCTACCCTTGTGGTTTTTAAAATGTGCTATAGAAATAAATTTGATTGATTCTTATTTAATGTCTGCTACTTTCAGTTTTTTTCTGCTAACTCAGCTACTACTGTATTTAGCTGTTCAACTAATTCCACTTTTTTTTTTGTTGCTAATTTCAGCTCTGTTTGCTTCTTTTTTTGCAGTTTAAGCTTCTGTATGCTTTTCCAGCTACTTTTCATCAGGTTTTTTTTTGTGCTAATTTCAGCTTCTTTTTAGATAAATCCAAATTGTTGAGGTAATTTCTGCTTACTGTTAGTGCTTAGTGTTTTTCTTAGTTTATATCTTATATCTTATTAGTTTTTATTTTTGTTGGTACCACATGTGATGTGAACGACAATAAAGAACCTTGAACCCTAATTAAATTATTTATGTTAATTTCAGCTTGTTATGCTCATTTTGGCTTTTTTCTGCTAATTCAGCAACTATTTAGCTGTTTTATGCTAATTTTAGCCTTTTCAGCAAACTCCACTTTTTTTAAGCTAATTTCAGCTCTTTTAGCTTTTTCATCTATTTTTCATCCGTTTTTGTTGTTGATGAATTCAGCCTTTCTCTTTAGGCAATTTCCTAATTTTTGTTCTAATTTCTGCCCTTTCAAACCTAATTCTGTTAAAATGAAAATATCGAAATCTATTGCGATATTTTACAGAATCAGAGATTTACTGAACGACAAGGCACTGTATTTGTTGTATAACACAATTATTGTTCCACATTTAATTTATTGTGTTAACGTTTGGGGAAAGGCATGTAAAACAATTACAAAGCCTATTTTTAATTTGCAGAAAAGAGTTGTAAGAATTATCACTAGAAAGCATTACTATCATCCATCAAGTGTATTATTTTATCAAATGAAATTACTGACGTTCCATGATTTGGTGGATTATAATATTTTGTCAGTTATGTATAGAGCTCAGAATAATACACTACTGTACCTTCAAATATTCAAATGTATTTTGTTAAAAGATTAAGTTATTATAATCTTAAGGGGACAGATGTGTTTGTGAAACCTCAGTATAGAACTAGTTTGAAGGGAAGGTCTACCATAATTCAGGGAGTTGGGTCATGGAATGACTTGGAGACAGATGTTAAAGAAGCTAAATCAATGTTTGTATTCAAAAGAATGGTCAAGGTCAAATTGTTGAAAAAATATATATGAATGCAGTTTAATGAGATTTGTATGAGAAAGGAATCCTCATGTATAAAGTTATATGTATTCCACTTTCTTTACCTAAATATTTTCACAATTTCTTTGAGTTTAATTCTTCTTCTTATTCATACTCTACAAGAAGGAGGTGTGATTTACATATCCCCTTCTGTAGAACAACTAAATTTTCATTCATGTATCAGGGTGTTGTGCTGTGGAACAGTTTAAAACAATATCATGTACAACATTATCTGTATTTAAAAGAAAGTTTAAACAAACATTATTGAATTTATAACACATTAGTTTTTATTCTATTTTATTTTGTAATTTTAATGTTGTTGTTTTTTGGACAATTTAAATTTATTTAATATCAACTTTTATCTTTTGCTTTGGTATGTAATTGTGTATGTTTAAAGAAAGATTTACGTTTATGTATAAAGCTTTTATGATTTTCTTCTTTATTTTTTTTAGAAGGGGGGATGCGCTTGTAAGCCCAATTAGGGTTTTTATGACCTCTCCTGCACATTTTGTTTACTTTTTTTTACTTTTCTTTTATGTGTGTTTTTTTGTGTGCAAACAATAAACAAACAAACGAACAAACAAATTGGGAAGTTAAATTAGTTGTTCGTTATGTTTTTTTTTTAAAGAAAATGTTTGTTTGAATTGTTTATTAGAGAATAAGGGGCAGATATAATAAGATTTTTCTTCATTTGCTAACTTTCATTTGATATATTTTCTTTTTTCTTATTACATGTATGTTAATTGTTTCGTATTTTATTATAGAATGAATGAATAAATAAATAAAATAATTCAGCAAATATGTGTTCTTTTTTCTGCTGATTTAGTCTTATTCTTCCATTTCAGCTGTTTTTCGGCTGATTCTTTGGCATTCGCACTGTATTTTCGCAGCAAATGCCACTTCTCTAGTTAGCAATGTCTTGAAGCTTTTGATAAGCCGCGGTTTCAGACCGGATCATTGCCGAGTACGGCGCCACGTGTCGGCCCACAGAAGAGGCAGCATAGCGCCGTGCACTTGTTTCGAACATGAGCTCTCCTGTCTCTCAGACACCGTCGACCTCTGCGCTTCCTTTAGGAGCTTAGGTTTCAGGCAGGCGCTCGCCCGGGCCCCTGGGGGGTCCGACTATCAGATGCCTCCAGCCAACCTGCTGTAACTGAAGCAGCCGCTGCGTGTCTGTTTTATTACCGTCGCTTCGGTGGAAAAAGACCCGAGAGTAAAGCCGGCGCTGCTTCTGGTCCAGCTAAAATCTACACCACGTGGTTTGAAACCACTGTAACTAGAGAAACAGCTTTTCCTGCAAAAATGCAGTGTGAATGCTTATTGCTGAAGAACAGCTGAAATGTAGCTGAAATGTAAGAACAAGCCTATATTAGCAAAAGAAAACTGAAAGAACACATTATTTACTAGGGCTGTGTAATAATATCGATTTTGCGATGTATATCGATTTTTTCTTTCCTAGAAAAAAAATCGATATTCATCCGCAAGTATCGTAACATCCAACTGTCACCCTGCTCACTCACTGCTTGCTTCGCCTTGAGAGTGATTAGGTCATCCAGCCACTAGTGTCGCTGTAGAGCGTTTATGCCAAGTTACCGGCCTAGTAGATACTTGATTTGAAGCTACAGTTTTTACTGTTTCAATTAATAGAAACATGTTTTCTCACCACTTCTTTGATTCATTTTGTCCAGCTGTCGACTTTAAGTCTGTGTTTATGTCCAACCAGAGCCAGGTATTGTGTAGTTGGTGCTTTTAATCAGTTTTCAGTTAAATTAATTCAATCCAAGTCTATAACAGTCACAAAATGTCACCAAAATCACTCTGTCCCTCTAAAATCTTTCAGAAAATCGCAAAAGTGTATTGAATTGTATCGTTTGCTAAATATCGCAATATATATCGTATCGTGAGCAGAATATCGTGTATCGTATCGTGAGATTATTGTATCACGACAGCCCTAATATTTACTGATGAGTTTAAATAGGCTAAAATGATCACAAATGATGAAATAAGCAAGTGTAAAGGCAGAAAGAGGCTAAAACTACCAGAAGGAAGTAGAAAGCTCTGAAAAGAGCTAAAAAATGTTGAATTAGCTGAAAAAGCTAATAGCATAAAACAGCTAAATAGTAGCTGAAACTATCAGAAAACGGATGAAAGGAGCATAAGCTGAAACTAGCAGAAAGAAGTCAATGAGGCTGAAAGTAGCGGAAATTACGACAAAAAATAAATGTATCTGAAAACAGCTGAAATAAGTAGCTGAAAATGTAGAACAAAGCAGAAAGAACATGTTTGCCCACTTACGCTGAAAGAAGCACAAAAGGTGGAAATAATCTGAAAAGAAGCTGAAATTACAAGAAGTGGAGAGAACACACATTTCCTGAAAAGGGCTGAAAAAAGTTGAAATGAGTGCAAAACTATGGAATTAGCAACAACAAAAAAAGCTAAAATTAGCATAAAACTGCTACACAGTAGCTGAAATGAGCAGAAACAAGTTAGAAGAAGCAGAGAGAATCAAAAAGGATAACAAAACAGCTGAAATTAGCTGGAAATAGTTTAAATTAGCAGTAAAAGGTTGTAAACACATCTAAAGATTTGAAGGATGGAAAATGAGCTCAGTTCATTTTCTATGAGACAAAAATGGCTGAAAAGGCTAAATATTTCAAAAAGCTAAAGTTGCACCAATACCGAAAGTCACAGCAGTATTGTCCTGAAAGAGCCGACCGTTTTGATTTATGATTTGATGAAATAGAACGAAAATTGTGGAACAAGAATCGCGCCGAGAAACGTACGGAAGAAAAATGGATCACAGCAGAGTGAAGTATTCATCCAAAGGTAGTGAAAAAAAAAAGTTCCGACTTGTCGTTTGAAACGGAAAAAAAAAAAAGTTTAACTTCGGGGTTACGTTCTGTGAAATAAATCAAAAGATGTGAACCATCAAATTATCGAAGCGTGGTTCTATCGGGACGTTATGAACACTCAGTATCTTACTTGTTGAAGATAGCAGAACGACCTCATATCGGAGAAGTCTGTATATTCTGACCAGACTGACGAGCTAACGGCTAGTTTGAATGGACCGTCGTCCTTAAACGACTCGTTCATGCAAACGCTGGTACCGTATTTTCCGATCTATAAGTCACACCTTTTTGCCTAATTTGCATGCCCTGCGACTTATAGAGAAGTGCGACAGTTTTATGGATTTTTCCCATATTTTTAGACCAATTTTTGGCTCAGATATGACCGTTTTTCATTTTGGCAAAAATGGTGCAGTACCACTTTTGTCCGCTAGGGTCCACCGACCGTTCCCACCTCATGTGTCCGACGGCAGCCTCCTCTGGTCGGACTCACTCTGTCGCAGCCCGGCCTCCTGCTCTGGAGGTATGAACTACTGTTAGCTAAGTGTTAGCTTATAGCTCCGTATTTACTGTAAACGGGTACTATTTATCTAAATAACTCATGAACTACAGGACAGATTTTTATCAAACTTACAGAAAGTAATCACTAGATGGACATTTACAAACTGTTAGCTGTATGAAATTTTTGAGCTAAAATTCGATTTATTTACAATTTATTTTCGCGGCGCGCGCGACGGTTTGGAAGACGTCAAAGCGAAACAATTTAAATCCAGCAGATTTAACCATTACGTGAATTTATTAAGGAACAGTTAAGCAAAGACACATCTTTGCTATAATTTTCAGCAAACAAATAATTGTTTTTACCGTGTTAATCTTGTTAAAGTCCTTCCGTGTGGCAGCCATTTGCAACAGAGCTAACCACCGGTCCACATTTCGGGTTGTCAGCGGTGACACATAACGTACGCGACGCGTCAGCGGTGACAAATAATAGATGCGACTTATAGAGAGGTGCGACACGTTTATGGATTTTTTCCAATTTATTGCCAATAATTGGACAATGCGACTTATAGAGAGGTGAGACTTATAGGCCGGAAAATACGGTAAGTAAGACACAAACTAGAAAGTTCCTGGAGGAACTTTTGACGGGGACTGCCACATTGCCACCATTTTTAGATTGGATTTCAGAACGTGTTGTGCTTCTCTGTCAGCTACCACCTCACCAACTTTCATCTCAATATTGTTTAAAATAGCTGAATTATCGTATTTTTCCCCCTCTTAGCAAAGGCGGCCATCTTGGACATTTGACTTGCATTAGATAGGTACCAAACTTCATCTCAATATCTCAAAGAATGACCGAGTTGTAGTCAATTTTGTGTTTTCCGAGTTAGCTGTGGCAGCCATCTTGAACCAAAATGGCTCCAAAAGTTAATCAGAGTTTTGTTTAAAGACCTCTCCTCTCTAGGTCATGTGACCTCACGGGGACAGAGGCTGTGAAGGGTCCCGTCAGTGTTTTTCAATGAGGAAAAATGGCGTCTTTGCTTGTAAATTATATCGCCATGGTAACTCGGAAAAAAAATTAATGGTACAGAGCCGGTCGTTTTGATGCAACGTTTGTGGCGGACCGCATTCAAGTTGACGGGAGAGCAAGACCCTTTTGAAATATGATATTTTAACAGGAAGTGGCTCAGGCGGTGCAGGAAGTGCTACAGCTGGATGCTGCCGCTGCTCTTTGTGCTTGTAAATGACAGCGTCGACATGTTTGGGTCCGAGCTCGGCTCCGACTAGCCGTTAGCTCGTCAGTTCTGTCAGGATGAAACCATCTGTCCAAAACGAGGTCCTTCAAAAAGCCATGTGCAACAGGTAAGATACTGATCGTTCACGCCACGTAAAAGATTTGTACCATTTCATTTAAGACGAGAGATTTTCATACATTTGTCGTTTGTTTTTTAATGAATTTGACCTTTTTGCCAAAAAGTTTCCACTCCAGCTTAGTTCCATTTTTTTTTTAATGTAAAATAAAATATTTAAATTTCTATTGTCTGTGTCTTTATTTCATTTACTGAAACGAGATGTCCTGGCAGGGTTCAATGAAATCAACCGTCTTCAGCCTGTCAGCGCTGCGGCGGCTTCGGCCTCTTCAGGATGCAGACGGGCGCTCGCTTCGGCTCGCTCCTCGCGCACCGACGCTCGGCGGCGAAAGGATACTCTTTTTTTTTTATTCCTGGCGTGACTGCAGGTTCTTACACAACTTTATTTATAGAGCCGTTCTGAAACAGAAGCTTCAGAGCAAGACGGAACGAAGTTCACGGCAAACCTGACGCTAAAAATAGATTTAAAATCTCCAGGAACAAAAAAATAATAAAGTACAGTTTTTAAACTACAGCGGTCGACTCACTTTGTTTCTTTATTTCATTAGAGGAGGAACAAATCAACGTTTGCTGTTTTGTTTAGTTCAAGAGCAGAAAAGCCTGAATTTAAGCTTTTAATCTGAAAATACTGAAGTGGAAGCAGAAAGAAAAACCAAGTAGGTGATACTTTAGCTGCGTATTTGTCATGTTAGCTACGCTTTTGCTACTTTCAGCTGCAATTTAGCCTCGTTTAGCCACAGTTCGGCCATGTGTAGCAGCAGTTCGGCTACCTTCAGCTACAGTTGGGCTATTGTTAGCTTGAGTTCAGCTACTTCAGCTACCGTTCTACTTACAGCTACAATTCAGCTACTTTCACCTACCGTTGAGGTATAATTAGCTAAAGTTCAGCTACAATCCTGCTATTTCAGCTACAACTCAGCTACAGTTCTGCTACTTTTAGCTACAATTTAACCATGTTTACCTGCAGTTTTGCTACTTTTAGCTACAGTTGTGCTATAGTTGGTTTAATTTCAGCTACAGTTCTACTTACAGCTATAATTCAGATGCTTTACAATTTAGCCATGTTTAGCTGCCGTTCAATGATATGTAGCTACAGTTCAGCTACTTTCAGCTTCAGTTTAGCTGCTTTCAGTTACAGTTGGGCTATAGTTAGCTTGAGTTCAGCCAAGTTCAGCTACAGTTCTACTTACAGCTACAATTCAGCTACTTTCAGCTACAGCAGAGTTACAATTAGCTAAATTTCAGCTACAATTCTGCTACAAGTAAGCTATAGTTGGACTATACTGTATTTAGCTAAAGTTCAGCTACAGTTCTGCTACTTTTAGCTACAGTTGGGCTACATTTAGCTAAAGTTCAGCTACAGTCCAGCTACTTTTAGCTACAGTTGTGCTATACAGTAGTTGGTTTAATTTCAGCTACAGTTCTGCTTACAGCTATAATTCAGATACTTTACAATTTGGCCATGTTTAGCTGCCGTTCAATGATATGTAGCTTCAGTTTAGCTACTTTCAGTTACAGTTGGGCTATAGTTAGCTTGAGTTCAGCCAAGTTCAGCTACAGTTCTACTTACAGCTACAATTCAGCTACTTTCACCTACAGCTGAGTTACAATTAGCTACTTTCAGCTACAGTTTAGCTAGTTTAGCTACCTCAGCTACAGTTCTGCTACAAGTTAGCTATAGTTAGACTATATTTAGCTAAAGTTCAGCTACAGTTCTACTTACAGCTACAAATCAGATACTTTACAACTTAGCCATGTTTAGTTGCTGTTCAATGATATGTAGCTACAGTTCAGCTACTTTCAGCTTCAGTTCAGCTACTTTCAGTTACAGTTGGGCTATACTTAGCTTGAATTCAGCTAAGTTCAGCTACAGTTCTACTTACAGCTACAATTCAGCTACTTTCAGCTACAGCTGAGTTACAATTAGCTAAATTTCAGCTACACTCCAGCTACTTTCAGCTACAGTTCTGCTACAAGTCAGTTATAGTTGGTGTAATTAGCTAAATTTCATCTACATTTCTGCTACTTTCAGCTACATTTGGGCTATAGTTAGCTTGAGTTCAGCTATGTTCAGCTACAGTTCTACTTACAGCTACAATTCAGCTACTTTCAGCTACCGTTGATGTATAATTAGCTAAAGTTCACCTACAATCCTGCTACTTTCAGCTACAATTCAGCTACAGTTCTGCTACTTTTTGCGACAATTTAACAATGTTTACCTGCAGTTTTGCTACTTTTAGCTACAGTTGTGCTATAGTTCGTTTAATTTCAGCTACAGTTCTACTTACAGCTATAATTCAGATGCTTTACAATTTAGCCATGTTTAGCTGCCGTTCAATGATATGTAGCTACAGTTCAGCTACTTTCAGCTTCAGTTTAGCTACTTTCAGTTACAGTTGGGCTATAGTTATCTTGAGTTCAGCTAAGTTCAGCTACAGTTCTACTTACAGCTACAATTCAGCTACAGTTCTACTTACAACTACCTGTACATTTCAGCTACTTCAGTTACAAATCTGCTACAATTCAGCTATAGTTGGACTATATTTAGCTAAAGTTCAGCTACAGTTCTGCTACTTTCAGCTACAGTTGGGCTAGAATTAGCTAAAGTTCAGCTATGTGCTGCTACTTTCAGCTACATTTCAACTACTGTCAGCACCTGTTTGTGCATTTCAGCACCTAATGTCATTATTTTAGCTTCAGCGTCTGTTATTATTAACCGATGTTTAGCTAATTTTTTTGGCCCCCGTCTAGCTAACACAGAACCTGTTTTGACCAGTTTCAGCTACTTTTGTTGCGGCTGAGTTTACACCGAGTTTACGGCAGAAAAATGCAAGTCAAATAAACGCGCTGAAACAGCTGAAACAGCCGAAATCTTCACAAGAAGACGGCTGATCAAACCAGCTGCGCTTGGACTTCAGTCAGGAACACTTGAAGCCCGGCACACAGAACCACAACCTGGGACCGGAGCGCAGCCGAAGGTCCGGTTCCTGCTGCGCGTGGATGAAAAGAAGCTAAATGTTCAGTAAGTGACCTGCGAGCAGCTCCACGACGTTTTCAGCAACGCTTGCAGTGAAGAAACCGCGAGCGCGGAGCCGAGACCGTCTGGAACATTTAGTCCACGTTTGAAACGCAAAACTGAGCGACGACGAAAAACGACTTTTTGTTGTTTTTCAAATCCAAGAAGAAAAAAAAAACGTTTGACGCTTCGTCGCATCAAAACTCAGAAACGTGGGAAGAAAACACCCGAGTGTGTTTACGAGACTGTGTGTGTGTGTGTCTGGTTTGTATTCATGACGTCCTCTGAGCCGACGCCAGAGGCTGCATCTCTCTCCGAGG
>JBBPBX010006553.1:45895-59088 GCA_038048925.1 Garcialebias charrua | reverse complement strand
CACTGCACAGAATGTTTGGTAAAGAAATGAATTTCTGGTAATTGAAGTTCTTTAAGAGAAATTGATTTAGGAAAAATCAGTTTTGGCAGGTCAGAGCTGTACAAGTATTAAAAACCAAAGCTGAATTTGTGCATCTCTACTTACAGGGTATGTACTAGAGGGTAAGCTGGTGTTGCATGCTGAACATGTGATTTCTTGATGCCAGATGGTCAGAGTGATCAGACAGATGCAGGGTCAGAATGGGACATGTTTGATCAAATTTATTCTTAGTGCTCTATATCATTGCTGCCGAGTTCCACATTTTGTCCCCCTTGTTTCCAAAACCTCTGCTTCTTCTAAAGTTCACATTAGCCGTGTTTCCATCAAGGTTTCTAGCTGCGCATTTTGAAGTATCGCAGCAGAAAAGCTTAATGGAAACGGCAAAATCCGTATTTACTTTCTCAAGTTCGCCAAAAAGTTTATACGCTCGCTTGAGGTGGTTTTTGGGATGTTCGAAAATGAGCAGATGCGCACAGCGACAGATGGAAACACATTTGCCGACTCGTGCTGCCGAAGCGAACATTCACGTCACGTGACTGATCAGCTGTTTCCGCTCCGGACAACATGTAACATCGCTAAAACTAGTTTGTATGACAGAATAAATACAACTCGACCGATAGCAACACGTACCTGAAATATTCTCTCCATTTTGACGAGATGTGTGGCCAGGTTCTGTTTTCAACTGCTACTTCCTGTTTACTGTAGACATGCGCAGTGCTGACGTCTGACGTAATGACGCTGACGTCTGACGTAATGACGCTGTGCGTGGCTTGGTAGATGCGCTTCAAGCCAGCAGATGGAAACACTTCTGCTTCGCATTAATTTGTATTTACATATTTGCGAGATTTCAAAAATTAGCTTCAAAAATCGAAATGAAAATGGATGGAAACACAGCTATTGTCTCAGGAAATAGCCACCTTGAGCGGTGACTTCTGAACATCCACGAGCTCTTGTCATTTCAGTTCTGTCGTAAACTGTTTTGTGAAAGAGACATGCTGACTGCAGCTGTGTATTATAGTGGAGAA
The DNA here is from genome assembly GCA_038048925.1 of Garcialebias charrua. Classification (NCBI taxonomy): domain Eukaryota; kingdom Metazoa; phylum Chordata; class Actinopteri; order Cyprinodontiformes; family Rivulidae; genus Garcialebias; species Garcialebias charrua. The sequence goes on along the minus strand of JBBPBX010006553.1, from coordinate 58,024 downwards.
GGGTGGGATGCTGAACGAATAAAGATGCACTCGTTGATCCCGTTTCCTCTCACCCTCGCTCTCTCTGTCTGTCAAGAGTGGGGGAGGGATGGAGTTGTAGAGAAGAAGGACTGGAGAAAGTAGAGAAGAGATGAGGCAGGTAAATGTCAACATCTGTGCATTTGAATGCTTGTCAGTCACTGGATTATCTGAAAGAGGGAATGAAATTGTGATCGGACTTTGCTTGAATCTTAGTTTTTATGAAAATTACTGAAATTTTTAAGTGTCATTTTGATTAATTGATTACCAATGATTTAGGAATGTTAAAGGTCCACTGACATGATTTTTTTAATATTCATAAAATTGCTCAAAATATATATATTTTAACATTTAAATATGTTCATTTTTGCAAACAAAATGATAAATCACTTTAATTTTGCTTTAAAAGTGATTTTGAACTTCAAGCCGTGTTTAATCATGGGAAATCCGATTACACGTGAACGCACCATCTGTGACGTAGTGTGCAGAGTGTGAGGCAGAGCTCTGGGCTTGTCACAGTGCGCGGGTGTGAGCAGCTCGTCATGAAGGTAAGTCTGATACAGCATCAGACCTAAATTAGATCCTGTTGTTTCTTGTTCCATCACCCAAACTATTTTCTGCTTCCCAAAATGAAGACAAATAGCTCAAATCTTCACATAGATTGATAAATTCGTCGTGTTTTAAATTGTCCGCTATTAAAGAGACCAGAGCCCTCTGCCTCACACTCTGCACACTACGTCACAGATGGTGCGTTCGCGTGTAATCGGATTTCCCATGATTAAACACGGCTTGAAGTTCAAAATCACTTTTAAAGCAAAATTAAAGTGATTTATCATTTTGTTTGCAAAAACGAACATATTTAAATGTTAAAAAATATATATATATTGAGCAATTTTATGAAGAGTAAAAAAATAATGTCAGTGGGCCTTTAAGTGACCAAATGGAAGACACAAGCCAAATGTAACATTAAAATAATCAACAATTTGATTTGATACACTCTGCTGTTTTAGTGCTTTTAGACCATTCTGCTACCTTTGATACTGTGGACCACAACATCTTGCTGTCACGACTTGAGCAGGTGGTCAGTATCAAAGGCACTGTTTTATCCTGGTTTAGATCCTACCTGACTAACAGGAGTTTTTCTGTTCACTTTGGAAAATGTTCTTCATCTCCAGCTCCTCTGATCTGTGGAGTCCCTCAAGGGTCTATTTTAGGTCCACTGCTTTTTAATTTGTACATGTTGCCTTTGTGGTCCATTTTTAGAAAACACAACATTCCTTTTCATTGCTTTGCTGATGATACCCAGTTATATCTTCCGATTGAGTCAGACAGGGTCACTCCACTGGATCCACTATTGAACTGTCTACATGACATTAAAGTCTGGTTAAAACTAAATTTTCTAAATCTAAATGAAAATAAAACGGAAGTCATCAGCTTTGGCAAATGTAACACCCTTAATGTTCTTGGCCCCTTGGCTTCACACAGCCACTCCAATGTAGGGTTGGGCCATATCATATCGTTACCGGTTTTACCGGTATAAAAAGCTTGCCCGGGCAAAGTTATATCATGATATGCTAATTTCATGACGTAATACGTCAGGGCGCCCCGCCCCTTACAACCAAGCGCTTCGAAGTCGAGCAAACCTAACTGCGCACCTCCCCTCCACCTGTCTGTGGTGTAACGCTAGCTAAAAAGCTAAAAACAAACAACGCGCGCGTCTCTGCTTCTCTCCATCCAGCTGTAAACTGCAGATACAGAGAGCTCGTCCCCCCCTCGCCCCCACCCCGCTCTGAGCTGCCGCTACTGTGTGTCCCCTCTGTCTGTACAAACACGCGCGGCTCAATTGTCTCGAGTTCCACAGTCGGTCCACAGACCGAGGCAGGTGATAAAGACAGATCAGTCAGATAAATGAATCATTCCTGCATGAATAGATGAAGCTGAAACACCAACAAGTTTCAGGGTCAGCTGATCACCTTGTTACAAGTTCTGGAAGTTATACTTCATTTAAAGACAACATATTTTGTTGTACGGTAGGTTTCATTTATGCCCAACAGATATTAAGCTTCATTTTATATTTAGTTGTTTTGGGAAACTACACCTGCACTTTAGTTTAATTTTTTTTAAATATACTTGGAGACTGAATACTTTACTAAATAAAGTAATTTCAGTAAAATTACCCCTTGTTGTTTTTTTTTTAAATTTTATATAATACTGCAAAGCAACATGTTAAGTGTCAAATAAATAAATTAGATTTTTTGTTTTGTTTTGTTTTGGTTATATCACGGAATTTATTGTTATCGTGATAATGCTCTGAAATTTCACAATATATTTTTTTAATAATAATAATAATAATAATGAATTCAATTTATAACGCGCTTTTCATTAGTGAAAATCTCAAAGCGCTACACACATTGAATGCTACACACATTCAATTTATAACGCGCTTTTCATTAGTGAAAATCTCAAAGCGCTACATACATTGAATGCTACACACATTCATACACCGGTAGCGGCAGACTACCATGCAAGCCATATCACCCACCCCTACTCCAATGTCAGGAATCTGGGTGTTATTTTTGATAGTGCTTTTAAATTAGAAAAACAGATAAATGCTGTTGTTAAATCCAGTTTCTTCCAGCTAAGACTCATTGCCAAGGTGAAGTCTTGTCTCTCTTTCAGAGACCTTGAAAAGGTGATTCACGCTTTTATAACTTCTCGTTTGGACTATTGTAATTCACTGTATGTTGGTTTAGACAAATCATCTTTGCATTGTTTACAATCTGTCCAGAAGGCAGCAACTCGTCTTTTAACATCAACTAAAAAATATGAACATATAACCCCTGTCCTGGCTTCTTTTCACTGGCTCCCTGTCCACTATCGGATTGATTTAAAGATTTTATTGCTTGTTTTTAAAATCTTAAAAGGTCTGGCCCCGTCATATTTATGTGATCTTATTAATATCTACACTCCAGTAAGAGCACTCCGGTCTACCAACCAGTTTCTCTTAGATGTCTCCAGATCCAGAATGAAGTCCAGAGGTGATCGGGCTTTTGTGGTTGCTGCTCCAAAGCTGTGGAACAGTTTACCTGAGAATTTAAAGAGCGCTCAGACTGTTGAGACTTTTAAATCTTTGCTCAAGACTCATCTGTTTTACTTGGCATTTGATCCTCGCAGAGTCTGAGAACAAATTTTGAGCAGATTTTATTGTTATTGTGTTAACTTTATTATGTTTTAGTGGCACTAGATGCATTTTACTCTGTTATTTTTATTTGTTTTAACTGTACAGCACTTTGGTCCGCTTCGGTTGTTTTTATGTGCTATATAAATAAAATTGACATTGACATTGGCATTAAAATTTTTGTTTTGGAAGAATACTGTACGGTACATAGAACTGCTCATCTCCCATCCTACCAAACAAAACTAAATGTTTTTTGTTAATGGGTGTTTTTGGAACAAACCGTTCTAAAGACTTTCTTTAGGTTATGAACACCATTAGCCCTGTTATAAAACTGTTTTAAAAAGTTGTTTTTGGTTTTACTCCACCAGGAAAACGTTGTGGTTGAAGTTCAGCACAGCCATGTCACTTGACGTTTACTATCTACGACAGCAATGGATAGTTGCTCCTCTAAAGACTAAAAACTCTGTAGTTGAACCTGTGTACTGTATTGTGAGTCGTCTTTTTTTTTTAAGCAGCTTTTTAAAGAGGGCTACAAAAATTTAGAAGGAGTTGTAAGAGCCCAGAGCCCACCAGTCTCTGTTGTGCTGAACACATTCAAAGACGAGCATGTCATTTCAAACAATGGAGACAGCAGAGTAGCTTCCACTTTAGCAACACTAATGCAATTTGGATTAGTTCAGGTTCTAGAAAAGCCTTCAAATTGCTTTTGAACTAAGAAAGAACCTTCTCTGGAAGAGGATCTAAAAAGACCTGATAAATGTCATTTAAAGATTAAGAATGGCCACAGAACTGTCTGTGTGAACACATAAAGTCAGAGTCGGAGAGTCTTTATTGTCATTTGCACCGCATGTGGTACATGTGATGAAAACGAGACTATGTACACGGGGTCCCAGTTACATCCAACAACAAATGCAAGAGAAAAACAGTAATAACATCTAGGATTAACTAAGAAAAACATCAACTAGTAATACACTAAGCCCTAATGTAGTAGAAAACATCATTATAAACAGCAGCACGAACATGAGTCTGTATGAGCAGATGGTCACAGATGAACACAGCAACAAGAAAACAGATCAGCATCAGCATGATGTGATATTTTGCAGTGCTCATTCTTATTGTTTATTTATTCATGAGTCTATAAAGGTGGATTACCTCCAAGAGTTATTAAATGGTAAATGGAGCTTACTTATATAGCGCTTTCCAGCCCCTTATGAGGGGCCCCAAAGCGCTTCACAGTACCAGCCATCCACCCATTCATACACACATTCATACACCGGTAGCGGTAGCCTGCCATGCAAGGCGCTGCCAGTCCTACCGGGAGCAACTCAGGGTTAAGTGTCTTGCCCAGGGACACAACGAGGTATGCAGTGACCGGGGATCGAACCTGGGACCTTCCGGTCCTGAGCCGGCTGCCCTTCCTACACCATCTCGGCCCTTACCCATCCTGGTAAATGGACTGTACTTGTATACCGTACCTACTTTCTATTTTATCAAGGTACTCAAAGTTCTTTCCTACACAATCTGTGCCCTCATTTACCCATTCATACAGCAATCTGCTAGATCTGTACAAAGCCAAATCAGAGCTTTATCACATTCATACACCGATGGGACACACATCGGAGACAATGAGAGGTTCAGTGTCTTGCCCAGGGACACTTCAGCACGTGACTGCTGGTGAAATCAAACCCCCAACTTTTGTATTGGAGGACAACTGCTCTAACCACTCAGCCACAGCCGCCCTTTAGGTCTGTGACGTGGGTCTCTGTGGTTTGAAAGCACATTTGTACCTTTTTATTTTTATTTTTTTACTTAAAGTACCCATCCATCCATCCATTGTCTTCCGCTTATCCGGGGTCGGGTCGCGGGGGTAGCAGCCCAAATAAGGAGGCCCAGACTTCCCTCTCCCCAGCCACTTGGGCCAGCTCCTCCAGGGGAATCCCAAGGCGTTCCCAGGCCAGCCAAGTAACATAGTCCCTCCAGCGTGTCCTGGGTCTTCCTCTGGGTCTCCTCCCGGTGGGACATGCCCGGAACACCTCACCAGGGAGGCGTCCAGGAGGCATCCTAACCAGATGCCCGAGCCACCTCAACTGGCTCCTCTCGATGTGGAGAAGCAGCGGCTCTACTCCGAGTCCCTCCCGGATGACTGAGCTTCTCACCCTATCTCTAAGGGAGAGTCCAGACACCCTGCGGAGAAAACTCATTTCAGCCGCTTGTATCCGAGATCTCGTTCTTTCGGTCACAACCCAAAGCTCATGACCATAGATGAGGGTGGGAACGTAGATCGATCGGTAAATTGAGAGCTTTGCCTTTCGACTCAGCTCTCTCTTCACCACGACAGACCGGTACAGCGCCCGCTTCACTGCGGATGCTGCACCTATCCGCCTATCGATCTCACGCTCCAGTTTTCCCTCATTCGTAAACAAGACCCGAGATACTTAAAATCTTCCACTTGGGGCAGGACCTCCTCCCCGACCCGGAGAGGGCACTCCGTACCCATGACTGTTAAAATGAGTACTGTGTTGAAATGATTTGCTGAATAACTTCAGTATTCATTTTACAATGTAGCTTTTGCCTTTGTTACAAGAGGTTTGTAGCAGGGTGGACTTAAACAGAATAGATTCTTGAGCTCAGCATGGGTCCTTTAATTTGTCACATGTAAAGCAATATAATGCTCAACAGTAGGGGTGTAACGGTACGCTAAAATCACATTTTGGTTCGGTTCAGTTTCAAGGAGGGCTCAGTTCGGTTAATTTTTGGTACAAAAAATACAAAATAAAGACTTACAAAAGGTTTATTTAGAAAATATTCCAAGTAAACAATACATTTGTATAAAAATAAATAAAAGTGACCCATTTGGATGATATTTAAAAAAACGGCACTCTTTACAATAAATAAATTATACTAACAATAATAAAAAATCTCAATAAATACAATAACAGTCAGAACCAGAACAAAAAGCAGCAACAGACTGTTTACAATCTAACTAATCTACTAAACACCTGCTCATACCCTCAGATCCTCTTCTATTCAGCTCATTGTTCCCATTGCCCGTCTTGTTACTATGGGGAGCAGAGCATTCAGCTGCTCTGCTCCCCAGCTCTGGAACTCACTCCCACCTGATATTCGCGACACAAACTATTTGCCACATTTCAAAATCAAGCTCAAAACTCACCTGTTTAAAGTAGCCTATGCACTATGATTGCAACTGCATTGTCTTATTTTTATATTTTATTTTTATTTTACTTGTTTTTACTGTGTATATAATATTGTGTCTGTTTTTATGATTGTTGATGTAAGGTGACCTTGAGTGCCAAGAAAGGCATCTACAAATAAAATGTATTATTATTATTATTATTATTATTATTATTATTGTTATTATTATTATTATTATTATTATTATTATTATTATTATTATTATTATTATTATTATTATTATTATTATTATTAATCAAGTTTTAAGTTTTTGTCCAAAAAGACCAACTTGTCCACATTTTCTGCCAAAAGCACAGATCTAGTTGCAGTATAGATCTCCAGCAGTGAAGAAAATCATCTCAATAACAACAGTAGCAGCAATGTGGCTGTATTTGTCCTCATTACTCACAACCTCTTCTTGGACCTGCTCCCCCAGGTGGGACAGGTCCCTGGAAAAGTTCAGAGTTCAGTCATCACACACTTCTTAGCTGCAGGTGATCTGGTGTATTTCCCTGAAGAGGAAGAAGACTCAGCTGCTTTCTCTGTCCCAGACTGGAAATAAAACACAGAGGTAAATAAATAAATAAAAATTAGTTAATAATATTATGACTTTTAATTTAAAAAGGTTAATAGTTGATCATAGACTATTGACAAACATCCTGGAACACTCTGGTTTATCAAAACTTGCAGTCTCCTGGTTCACCAACTACCTAACTGACAGAACGCAGTCTGTTCATGTAGCCGGATCCTCCTCTACTTTCTTAGATGTTGTGAAAGGGGTGCCACAGGGTTCTGTCTTGGGTCCCATTCTTTTCTCCCTATACATAAACGATCTTTGCAGTGATCTGTCAAATGCCTCCCACCATTATTACGCAGATGACACCATCATCTATTGCTGTTCTTCCTCCCTCAGCCAAGCTTTCACCTCTCTTCAGGACGCTTTTAATATTATTCAGTCACGGCTGCAAAAACTTAGACTGGTCCTAAATGCCGACAAAAGCAAGTGCATGGTTCTTGCCAACAGAAAGCAGCAACCAGAGAACCCACCTCAAATTGGAACCCAAGAGGGAAAACAAATAGAAATGGTCTCCACCTACAAATATCTAGGTTTCAACATTGACACTGAACTGTCTTTTAAAACCCACATCTCCAAAATGGCCACTAAACTGAAACTGAAGCTAGGTTTCTTCTTCAGAAACAAATCCTGCTTCTCATGCAAAGCCAGGAGAACATTAGTAGCTGCAACATTCATGCCAATACTAGACTATGGTGACGTGCTGTACATGAGTGCTGCATCAAAATACCTACAGTCCTTAGACTCCATTTACCACGGTGCCCTTCGGTTCATTACTGACTCCAGTTATCGCACTCATCACTGTGAGCTTTACGTAAAATCTGGCTGGTCATCTCTCAGCACTCGCAGATACACTCACTGGATATCCTTCATCTACAAGACCCTCCTAAACCTAGTCCCGTCATACCTCACCTCCTTAATACAAACATCACACAGTCATTACTCCCTGCGCTCTAACGATTTAGTCCTCCTGTCAGTTCCTCCTGTCAGAACTGAACTAGGAAAAAGAGCATTCAGCTTCGCCGTCCCCTCAGCCTGGAACAACTTACAGAAAGATCTGAAACTATCAACATTCATCTCTCCTGGATCCTTTATGTCAACCGTAGTAGAAAATGTCATCAAGAAACTTGACCATTGCAGATGTTTCTAACCATTACTTATCCAATATACATGTCATTGTTGATTTTTTAACTTTATTTACCCAACCGAGGTCTGTCTGCTTGTTTTGTATATAATGTATATAGAAATCTGTCATATCCTGTTGGTTTTGAACTGTCAACATCTGTTTACTGTGATTGTAGTTTTCTTTATTTTCTTTTGATAAGTGCAAATGCCTATTGCCAATGTGACGTGTGCTGCTGACCACTTGACCAGGTCACCCTTGTAAAAGAGATCTCGATCTCAACGGGCTCTACCTGGTTAAATAAAGGTGATTGATTGATTGATTGATTGAATTAGATAATAATATTAAAAGAACAATACCTCTTGAACGGTATGAAGTGGTTGAATCTCTCTGTCATCATCATCAGGGCAGGGCTTTAATCTGCTCCAGGGCTTGTTGCCAATATCAGTTTTAGCCTTTTCATAGCCTGGTTAAAACCACACCCTGTCCTTCACTTCGCTTCAGACTAGGGTCTGGGACCTCTCCATTTTAAAACGATTCTTGCTGGAGGCGTGGGCTCTGCTGAGGAACAAAACCATTGGATATTTTGAACAGGGAAAGCATTCTGCTCCCTCCCCTCAGAGCCACCCCCCGTGCTCTGGTGAACTTGACAACTGCTCCGCCTCCTGCTGCTGCAGCTTTTCTCTTGCTGCCGGCTGTCGCGCTGGAAATTCTGTGTTTATATGTTAATAAAACGTTTTAATAAAATACAATAAAACCATGGATCGCTGGTCCAGCTCACCAGAAGACCAGAACATCTGATGGGACTCGGTCAGCAACGTAAAACCCGAGTTTAATTCTCGTGACAGCCATTTCCTTGTTCATTTCAGCGGAGGGAGAGAAGGAGGAGGGCGCGAGCGATCACTTGACTTTTGGCCCAAAAAACAAAAGAAAACTCCAGATAAGGGATTAAGAAGGGGAAATTAATAAATTTGTGTCACATATAAAACAGTTCTGCATCGCTTTGCATCGCTTTGAATGAGAACATGCCGGTGCTCGCTGACTGCGCGCTGGCAGAGCCCTTTTATAGGGCTCTGCGCGCTGGGACAGGTGGGGGCGTGGGTTAGGGTCCAAAACTCCGTCCCTTCTGTTCTCTGATTGGTCCGAACAAAAATCTACCGGAGAAATGGTTGTTAATGAGAGAAGTCCCAGACTGTGCAGTGAAGGGAAATGAGAATTGAGCGGAGCTGTGCAGGAAGGCAAGGGCCAGGTTAGCCTTTTCATAAAGTGCTGAACTTTTTGGCTGAAGTGTTGACGTGATGGATGTAGTAGCGGAGCTCCAGAACTTTAAAGCCTACGTATCAACAACATTCAGATGTAGCTTTAAAAACTCCTACAGTTTGTATTTTTGCTCTGGACCGATCTGAATTACCTGATGAAGGTTGTTTAAATGCTGCTTCTGTTGTCGGTGTTTGCAACAAGCTGCTATTCTGTAATAATAATAATAATAATAAACTTTATTTGTATAGCACCTTCCTACAATGCCTTGCATTGACCAAGGTGCTTAACAGGACAGAAAATATAAAAACCGGTACAATAAACTGTAGAAGACGTTCATGTTCGGATGATGTCGTTTCAAGTCCGTTAACAAGTCAGACGCGTTGCTGCTGCAGGTTAGGGCTGGGCGATATGAGGAAAATATTATATCGCGATATTTTTTGGCTATATCACGATACACGATATATATCGCGATATCTCCAAAATCAATGAAAAAATGATTCAAAATTTATTAAAAAATGTCAACACTAAATTTGAACAAACTTAAATATTTTATTTTAACCATCAATTGCACACATAAATAAAAAGTACTTCAAGCAAAAAGGAAGAATAAATAATTTAAACTTAAAAAGGTGCTCTTGTGCTTTTAACATTAAAAAAATGTTAGATTGCTTGATATAATTCATATTGCTAATAAAAAAAAGATACCGAGTGTAGCCGTGTCACTTGATGCCAAAAAGGCTTTTGATATGGTTGAATGGCAATACCTTTTTTCGGTCCTTAGGAAGTTCGGTTTTGGAGACGGGTTTGTTAATTTGATACAATCTCTGTACAGATCCCCACAAGCTAGAGTTGTGACCAATGGGATCACCTCTGACTCATTTAGGTTGTATAGGGGCAACAGACAGGGAGATCCAGTTAGCCCTGCCCTATTTGTGCTTGCTATTGAACCCTTGGCTGAGGCCATTAGGAAAAACTCTAATATTAGCGGGTTTGAGATAGGTACGGACATACATAAGATTTCGCTTTTTGCAGACGATATCATTTTATTTTTAACTAATCCAGAATATTCTCTCTGTCATCTTCAGGACTTATTGGGTAGATATAGTTCAATATCGGGATACAAGGTCAATTTGGAAAAGAGTGAGGTTTTACCGATTTCCGTATATGACCATAATAAAGTTAAAAATGTGTCTAATTTCAAATGGTCTCCTGAAGGCTTCAAATATTTAGGAATATATGTAGATGGTAACCTCAAAAATGTATTTAAATTAAATTTACCTAGTCTTCTTCAGAAGGTGACTGAGGATTTAGGAAAATGGATGGACTTACCTCTCACATTATTTGGTAGAATTAATGTAATTAAGATGAATATCCTCCCTAGGTTTCTATATGTGTTTCAATCACTCCCAGTTCACATTCCAAACGCATTCTTTATATCTCTTAAGAAAATATTTAGGAAGTTTATTTGGCACGGTAAATCACCAAGATTTAGCATGGATAAATTATCGCTGCAGTATGAGGATGGAGGTCTTAGGCTCCCTAATTTTCAAATCTATTATTATGCAGCTCAGTTTAGGTTCTTGGCACAGATGTTTGAAGTGCAGGCTCATCCGTCGTGGCTCAAAATTGAGACAACAGAGATAAAAGAGGAGGTGCCATTAAATTTGCTTTATAAGTGGGATAATAAAACTATTAAGAAGGAAACTGACAATCCATTAATAATTCAGACGATCCAAATTTGGATTAAAATTCGGGAACTGTTTGGGCTAAAGAGTTCTCTTTCCCCTAAATCCCCATTATGGGGAAATGGATTGTTACCGAAGATTCTCCAATCTGGTACCTTTAGATCCTGGCAGGAAAAGGGTATCTGTCAACTGGAGCACTGTTATGAAAAGGGGGTATTCATGTCATTTCAACAGTTAAAAGATATGTTTAAATTGACGAATAATGATTTTCTTGGCTATCTCCAAATTCGTGACTTTATAAGAACTGATCAGAAAGGAAGTTGGAAGTTACCGTGTATGTCTCCAGTTGAGGAAATGTGTTATGCTAAGCAGCCATTAAGTAAAATAATTTCAAGGGTGTATACAGTACTTATGTCAACTTTAACTATATCTGGTGTGGATGCTTCCAGAATTAAATGGGAGAAGGATTTGGGTATATCTATTGAGAGGCAGTTATGGAATGATTTGTGCAGGGGGGGTCTCACCTCTACTTTGAATGCTCGATTTAGATTAGTACAATTCAATTTTTTACATCAGTTATATATCACCCCACAAAAATTACATAGATATAATTCGAGTATATCTAATCTTTGTTTTAGATGTGGCTTGGAGGAAGGAACGTTCCTCCATGCTACCTGGCAGTGCTCTAAATTGCAGGATTTTTGGAAAGGGGTTTGTGAATCATTATCAGACATCCATGGCACCGTGATTCCAATAGACCCGGAGATTTGTTTATTGGGGAACTTTACAAATTCAAATTTAAAGACGGTTTATGATAAGAAACTTACAGAGGTACTTTTGGCAATTGCTAAGAAATGTATTACAATAAAATGGAAATCGGATGCCGCCATCCCAATTAAAATGTGGTTGGGAGAGATTAATAGCTGCGTGACACTTGAAAAAATAACCTACTGGATGCAAGGTAGAGGTGGGACTTTTAATAAAATATGGCAACCATATTTGAGGTATATGCAAAATCTACCGGCACAGTGGATTGACTGACCGTCATGTTATCGAGCTGGACTCGACAAGATATAGGAGCGAATCAGATAACATCTGT
>JBBPBX010006553.1:34692-45264 GCA_038048925.1 Garcialebias charrua | reverse complement strand
AGCTCCACACTCCCAGGAGAATGGCTTCCGACAGCCTTCTTTTCAAGGACATGTACAGAAGCCAGATAATATTCTTGTTTGTTATCCAATAGACCACAGTGTTCTTTTCCACTGCCGCCATCAAGTCTGTGGTGCTGTTTCATGGCCGAAAAAAATCCAAGTAATATGTGGTTCCGCTCCGCTCCGCTCTATGAACTCCCATCTGTCCCTTGATTGATCCGGGGTGGCTGTAAACAAGTCCCAAAACGCACAGCAGGTCCGCGGTGATCCACCACCGCTCCAAGCGAGCGATTGAGCTCATACAACAGCTGGGATGAGGAGCTCACGGCCCGGTTCAGAGAATTTTGCTGATCAGGTAGTGCCGACAGCGCGCTGATAGCTGCCGAAGCCTCCCTCAGTTTCCAGTAACAAACAACTCCGCTTACGCCAAAAAACAGAGCAGTTGCTACCAATAATCCAATAATCCACAAATCCTCCACGTCTTCGACACTTAAGACGGTCAGACACATGGGCTGCCACTGACCCCACGAGTCCAGCACGTATCCAGCCGCGTGTGTGTCGGAGGGACAGACAGCTTCTCCTGGCACGGTCCGCTTCGTGGAAAAAATCTTATCCATTGAAGAAACAGCCCAATTTATTAATTCCATATTGGTTCGAGTGAGCGCTGAAGGGTCGCAGACGAGACGAAAAGCAAGCAGGGAGTAGGAAAAACTTAGGGGAGGGAAGAGCAGAAAGATATGCGACCTGCCTTGCCGAGTGCCGGAAGAAGAATGAGAATGCGGCCGCAGATCAGATGAGACGACAACAAAGTCGATCATCGAACTGCGACCTAGGGTGTCCTGGTGCCAAGAGCACATATGGACACCCTTATGCTTAAACATGGTGTTCGTTATGGACAATCCATGACGAGCACAGAAGTCCAATAACAGAACACCACTCTGGTTCAGATCAGGGGGGCCGTTCCTCCCAACCACACCCCTCCAGGTCTCACTGTCATTGCCCACGTGAGCGTTGAAGTCCCCCAGTAGAACAAGGGAGTCCCCAGGAGGCGCACTCTCCAATACCCCCTCCAAGGACTCCAAAAAGGGTGGGTAGTCTGAGCTGCCGTTTGGTGCATAGGCACAAACAACAGTCAGAGCCCGTCCCCCCACACGTAGGCGAAGGGAGGCTACCCTCTCGTTCACCGGGGTGAACCCCAACGTACAGGCACCAAGATGGGGGGCAACCAGTATGCCCACTCCTGCTCGGCGCCTCTCACCAGGGGCAACTCCAGAGTGGAAGAGTGTCCAACCCCTCTCAAGGAAACTGGTTCCAGAGCCAGAGCCATGCGTTGAGGTGAGTCCGACTATTTCTAGTCGGAAACTCTCAACCTCACACACTAGCTCAGGCTCCTTCCCCACCAGAGAGGTGACATTCCATGTCCCAATGGCCAGCTTCTGTAGCCGAGGATCAGACCGCCAGGGTCCCCGCCCTCGGCCACCACCCATCTCACATTGCACCCGACCCCTTTGGCCCCTCCCACAGGTGGTGAGCCCATGGGAAGGGGGACCCACGTCTCGTCTTCGGGCTGTGCCCGGCCGGGCTCCATGGTATCCATAATAATAATAATAATGTCATATTTTTGTCATCTGTGCATGTTTCCATACAAGACAAAATTTGACTCTGCATTTAACCCAATCACCACCAGGTGGCAGCGAGCAGCTATAGAAAGCGCGCCGGGGAGCAGTTGGGATGAGATGTGTTGCTCAACCATACCACAAGTTATGCCGTGACTGGGGTTCGAACCTGGGTCCTCCGGGTCCCAAGTCCAGTTCCCCTGCCACTACACCATCTTGGCCCCGAAAATGAAGTTGATCATTCTCATTTTTCATGCGATTACAGTAATTGATTTATTGTTCATGGCGACAGGCCTAGTTGAACCTTCCCTCCGTCAGTCTCCCATCCTGAGCAAGCATAAAGGAGACAGTGGAAAGAAACAACTTTGAACAGGAAGAAACCTTCAGCAGGACCAGGCTCGGAATGAGCGGCCATCTGCGTCAACCGGCAGAACTCACCCAGTTCACTGATGCGATGGGGGCTTCCGTTCCGGCTCCTGTCTTTCCTGGGGGGTGTTCGGTTTTTGCGGAGGATGAGAACAGGGGAGTGACTTGGTTCTCGTTTCCATCTGTCCCTCTGGCTGTACGTTGCCCTCCTTCGGCTGCGGGACACTGAGCGTGAGCGCGACCTCCGAGTCCGCCTGACCCTGGACCTACAACATAGTCAGAACTTGGTGAATTTGAGTCCAGCACAAACAGAAACACAAACGCCTGACCTGAAACTAAGGATGTGCGATATGGCATAAAATTCATATCACGATATGTATTGTGAAGGGTGGCGATAACGATATATATCGCAATATGTTTTTGGTATAAAACTTGCAATAGGAATGAAAAAAAAGCATAGGGTGTCCTTTTGCCATAATTCATTTTGAAAACTGCTATACCACAAAATAATCTCTATTAAGAAAATGTCACTACTAGGTCCAGAGAGTTTTTAAATAATTAACAACTCAAGCATTAGGCTTCTTTCTTGTAGTGCAAAACAGTGCAAAATATATCTTGTGTACTCTGATGCATGCTCAATAATCCAGGAAGAAAAATCTAAAAAAGCTAAGTCTGGTCCTCTGGACATTCAAAAAACAAAACAAAACAAAGCAAAAATAGCAAGTTTATATCGCGCATTGCTACCTGAAACCATAAAAGCATTACTACCTGGACCGAGACCTCTTCCTCACTGAGCGACTCCTGGACCGAGACTTCTTCCTCACTGAGCGACTCCTGGACTTGGACCTCTTCCTCAATGAGCGACTCCTGGAACGAGACCTCTTCCTCACTGAGCGACTCTTGGACCGAGACCTCTTCCTCAACGAGCGACTCCTGGACCGAGACCTCTTCCTCACTGAGCGACTCCTGGAACGAGACTTCTTCCTCACTGAGCGACTCCTGGACCGAGACCTCTTCCTCACTGAGCGACTCCTGGACTTGGACCTCTTCCTCACTGAGCGACTCCTGGACCTGGACCTCTTCTTCACTGAGCGACTCCTGGACCTGGACCTCTTCCTCACTGAGCGACTCCTGGACCTGGACCTCCTCCTGCAGCTCCTGTGAGGAATCTTGGATCTTTTCTCTCTCTTTGAGGACTTCTGTTCTTTGCTCCTCTGGGGTGACTTAGATAATCTCTTTTTCCTCCCAGATGATGATTTATCTCTGGACCTGGTTCTGTCTGATGCCTTACGCTCAGCGATGTTAGGTTCTGAGCTTTGTTTGGGGTCTACGGTTTTGGGCTGGTTCAGTGTTGACTGTGATGAGCCGTAACCTGGGGTTGTAGAGGATGAACATAACGCGTTACCTGGACAAAGTATTTCTGCAAGAAATACAGATTTTAGAAGTCAACCCATCTACGGTCCGTTCCCCGGGTGCAAGATCTTACCTTGAGGCTCTGATGGATCCTCTTTAATATCAGCAGACACTCGTTCCTGGAGCTCTGTGGTTCTGGAGCCACTCGTCTCTCCTGTTTGGATTTGTGTTTGGGTTGAGCTGGAGGAGAGCAGAGGGGGCTGAAGGTCCTGCGAGGGACGCTGGTTGGCCCACATGGAGTGGTCCACATCTTCTCTCTTTAATGAGGAGCTACAAGCAGACACACCGAGAAGAGGGGCTACTTTAAACCAGATCAATGAGAACTCTACGAGACTCCTAAAACATTTCATAATCAAGAGTTCTGACTTCTAATAAAGGCTGAGTCAGCATTCACTCGATCTATAGTTTCTTCTGGACACTATTCACAAACTACGTCTGAACTTTGTGTGATTTTAATAATTTCTATATCCAAAAATGTAGCTCAGTCAGGAAACATGTTCGACAACTTTTCAAAATAATTCCCTTTATTAATAGATCCCCCCCCCCCCTTTCTTGTCCTGTTCGGCATTGTGGCACTCAGAATTATTGTCCGAGTGTCGAGGTGATACCAACAGATTTACTTTTACAAGCAGAGCATTATGGCTGGCCTCAATGCTCCACTTGATGTTTAAATAAAACTTTATTAGAATTTGCTTTGGGTTTGTAATGGACACTGGGATGAAAAGACAAAGAAGAAAACGAAACTAAAAAAGTGAGAGAAAGGGTAAAAGAGAAAAAAGGTGATAAGAGTTGAGGAAAGATAGAGGCATAAAGAGAACACACATCAACATCATTGAAGTCTGCCTCTGGACCTGTGGAGAAAAAAAAAGACAAAACAGAGAAACCACAACAACAAAACAACATATACAGTATAATGAAACTTATAACATCATTAGAAAGTATTTTATTCGGTACATGGTGATACAAGATGTATTTAGTAGCCACCACAACCCGAGTGTGTATCTGATAAACACCTGAGTCTAAACACCTGTGTTAGCAGCTTGTTACTATAAGATTTCTCCATAAGAATGGTTAAAGGTTCAGTCTGCAGTTTCTGTAGAACTGCAGCAGTTAGAAATATTTTCAACAGGCAAAGCATTCTGATCCCTCCCCCTCAGAGCCATATGTGGCTCTGCCCCCTTGTGGTCTGTTGAATTTCAAATTCAAGCTCTGTTTTTATTGGCTGATTCAAATTCAAGCTCTGTTTTTATTGGCTGGTTACAAACTCTGTTTTTATTGGCTGGAAAATGGCGGGTCACCTTTTCTTTTTAGAAATGCTTATTTACCACCTGGAGAAGCAAGGGGACAATATTTTTTTTAATTTTTTTTCAGAGATTACCTGGCTAACATCAGTCTGTCAGGAGGTAGTGACAGAGTGAAGAAATATGTTCATAAAAAAAGCTACATACTGCAGCTTTAATAGTGGATGTGGGGACCCACAGACCTGCCCCCACAGGACACGACGGTAACACAGGGAGGACCGGAGCCACAGACACACAGCGGGCCCGGAGCCCTGGGAGTCTCTCGACAGGTACAACTGCACCCCCCCCACCCCCACCCCCCAGAGAGAAGCAGAGGGAGGGAAGTCTCGGGCGACCCCCAGCAACCACAATGCAGAAATCCCAGGAGGATGCAGCGACGAGCCCACAGTCCACACCGGCAACAACCCGCCCCCCAGATTGGATCTGGCCATGGACACAGAGCCCCGAGGTCATACCACCCCCCCAACAGAGGCCTGACAGAACCAGGGCACCCAGGCCCCGACAGGCAGCCACTAGAGCGGGCCGACAGACATCCGATTACCCAGCCCAGATGCCGAGAGCCACCAATGCAACGACGGCAGTGGGGCCCGCCACCAGAGGGGGGCGCGACAGGGGGAAGTAGACCCCACATTAAATGAGGGGCCCACATTGATCCAAGAGAGGGGATCACCAAAAACCCAACCTGAAACATAAACAGGCACATACAGACAGCCCAGCAGAGCCTCTGTCAGACTGACCATGTGCCCCACCCAACCGACAGTGACCACAAGCTGACCCCAGGCCAGGGACCAGAGCAGCAGGGAGCTGCAGCTGAGGAAGGCCGGCCCATCACACCAAGAGCCCTGCACCACAGGCCTGGAGAAGCCATAGCATGCACCTATGCCCCTGACCGCCACCCTACACCACCAATAACCACACGCACACCACCACAGCCGACCCCCTGCCAAAAGCAGCCACCCCGGTCACAGGGCCAGCCATCGCAACCAGGAACCTTGATCAAAAAATCTGAACAACCCAGGAAGAACCGGAGCACCGGCCCCACCCCCAACCGCCCCCCAAGGCCCAAAGCCCACCCACAGCCCAGACCCCAACCAGGCGACCTACCAGGCCAGACCAAAGTCACGGACCGGCACATGACCCAGAGGGCCTACCAGAACCAGGGCCAGTGATCCAACATCCCTGAAACCGTCCAGACCCCCCAATCCGATCCCCAGTCCAACACCCAGCCTCTCAACCAAAGAAGCCACCAAACTCCAACAAGGACAATCAGCCAAGAGTGCCCGAACAGCCACAGATAGTGCACCACGACGACCGAGAGCGCACCCCCCACAAAGGAACCAACCAGTCCACCCACAACAACACCCACAGTGAGACTACTCCACGCAAGGGAGGGCAAACACCTAACGGGCCTAGACAACTCCGGGCCAACAGTGCAAAGCCACCCATGCAAGAGCCCCCAATACACACCGCCCTAGCCACAACCCCCCACAGCCCAGACCCCAGCCCAGCACCAGACCGTGACCATAGCCAGGCAAGAAGACACCCAGGCTGAGTCCATCCGTCCCCTCCCACGGCTCTACCTCCCCACACCAACAGGCTCGCCCCCCCCACGGTAGAGGCCCCAAAGCTCATCAATGCATCGAGGGCCCCCAGGCCAGGGCTGAGCGCCAGTGCATGCACCGGCCCAAGACCCCCACAACATACAGTACCCGCCAAGACCCGAGACCCCTGGGCAAAGCCAGGGAGCGACACTCCCACAGAACCCGCGCCCATCCCAAACCCATCCAGGAACAGCTAGGCTACCAGGCCAGTAACCTATGTCTGCCAGTACAGACCGTCCAGAAGCCCGCATGTAGCCAGCAGAGGTCATCGCCCAGAACCACCAAAGCCACCTCCCTAGTCGGGCACCATGGCCCCCCCATGCCCCCAGTCCCGATACCCTGATGCCCCACAGGACAAAATCAAAGTGGTTCACCTACCTACACTACGTGTTGGAGCCGATCAAAGCAGCCCAGAGACAATGGTCTGATGTGGAGGTACAGGCTGTCTCAAGACTGAAGTAATCCAACAAAAAGTCTTTATACTGTTTAATATATAGAGTATTTTTATTTTATATTATTCAGTTCCTTCAGAAACATTGTTCTGTTGGAAATCTGTGTTGCACTCACTCAGTTTATGGCTTCTAATGATACTTTTAGCTTTTAGCTACTATTTTGCAACTTTTAGATCATGTTTTGTCACTTGTAACTTTTAGTTTTAATGTGGCTATTTTAATCTTTAAGCTACTACATTCAGCTACTTCCTGCTATATTTGGCTTTTAGCTACAGTTTTGCCACTTTTATGGTACCGTATTTTCCGGAATATAGGTCGCGGCTTGTTATCATTTTTGCATGCCCTACGACCTATATTCAGGTGTAAACTATGAGTTTTTGGTATTAATGTTTTCTGACTAATGTTTATCAATTTTTATGCTAAGAGTTCATGCTTTCTGACTATCATTTTATTAATTTTAGCATCATAATGACCAAATGATTCGTGTCAGGTTGACTGTGAGATACACACTGTTTTGCAAACTTTGTTTTGATAAATGCCAGGTTGTTTTGGAGAAAAGACTCTGCCCGTCTTTCTTCCCACAAAAGCCTGCAGTTTCTCCTGGAAAGGAAGTGAGGTACACAATGTGCTTCTATGCGATCTCACAGTCAAGCAAACATGTTGTTGTAAGATAGGGATGAGTTGCAGTTTCAGTTGAGGGCAAACTGACCTAGTGTCTAGCACCGCTTTGCTCTGCTTTTCTTTGAAAAACATGTTTTGTTCAGATGAGTGAGTGCATCACGTACGCACACACACACACACACCCACACGCACACACCTCAAGGCGCTTCTCAGATAAACATCGAAGTCTACTGAGAGCCTCTGATCCAGGTGTCCAGTCCGTGATTGATGTGATTTTTCATCCGAGTCGTGCGGCTTCCCGACTCTGTGTCATGGTGAGAATTCTCATAACATCAATGCCTTGTGTGTATTTAAGTTTTACTGTGACAGGATTAAAAGAAACTTTGATCTTAGCAACAAAACTGTTTGTGTGTTTGAACATGTATGTTTTTGTACATCTGAGGTGATTGCACAAATTGTATGTCTGTTTCACTTTTTCCTTCATCTGTCACAGTTCTCTTAATAAATTACACATCATTTTAAAGGAGTCTGTGTTTGTTTTTTTCTAAACAGCTGCCGATCCTTCAGCGAGCCTGAATATTGATTTAGAATATCATAAAACATTTGATTTAGAATATCATAAAACATTTTGGCATCACTCTGCAGGATTAAAGGAAGGACTGCACGCTGTTTAGAAAAAAGGAAAAAGTGTGTGAGATGAAGAGTTTTGAGAAACTGTGGAGCTGGAAGTAGGTGAGTGTCCTCCTATTTCAGCAAAACTGTGTTTTGGAAGTGGGGTGTGAGTCCCCATACCTGCCAGTGTGCAGAGGTGAAAAGTGAGAGCTGATAGGGTGTGGGTCCCTGTCGGCGAGTTGTGTTGTGTTTACGATACGGTGGGGGACGCCCCAATCCGTATTCAAAAGACACAAACGCACAATAAGCTGCCGAGCACGCAGCTAGCAATGGGAGAGGGAAGAAGAGAAAAAAAAAGATTTGCCAATGTATAGAAACCGTTGTTGATCAGCTGTGAGTTTTGCCTGAGGGACCAAGGTGCGTCCTGAGTTTTCAGACAATTCTTTAAGCTCTGAGACGTCAGGTGAGTTATTTGACAGTTTTATCAGTTGAAGTTAGAAGGGAATCACGCCTGTGCAAGAGTTGCAGCGACGCTTGTGTGTGTCTGTGCAACCGCGTAGAAGAGATTATTGAATGCACAGTCTGAGAAGAGTTTGTTGGGGAATTCCTGCAGGTCAGGGACCCAGCTGTTTTGTTGGAAGTTGTCCAAAAGATTGTAGTAAAAAAGGAGTGATTTGTTAAAAGACTTCAGGAGCGCATGTGACGGAACACAGAGGCGTGAGAGAGAAAAAGAGAGATGAACAGAGTGAAGTGGAGTTTTTTTTTTTTTGGACACAGTTAGAAAACATGACGAGAGTAGGAAAAAGAACAGTTCTGAAAAGAGAAAAAGGAAGCGTCATGTGCTCTCCAAGCGTGTGCAAGTTTTTGTCGATGAAGAAGTAGCTGTCAGCTGGAAGGAAAGCGAGCATTTGGGACGAGAGAGAATAAAGTGTGCGTGGAGGAACAAAAGGAGATGTTGAAAACTGAAGAGAAGAAACTGGGGGAGTTTAGAGAGGAACTGAGATGTAACAGAGGGGAGATATCAGCTCTGAGAGAACCGTTTGTGTTGTTGAAAGGCTCAGACCATAACTCTTCTGATACAGAGTTCGTGGGGGTGGTGAAACGGAGAAGAAAAGGAGAAGGAAAAAAAAAAAGAACAGAAAGTCACTGCTGTGTTTTGAGCATGCTTATTTTATTTATTTTTTTAAAGGGGGGTTTTCAAGTTTTTTTTCTTTCTCCTTCAAGTTTCAGGTTTTAGTGGATGGATGAAACTAATCATTGTTATTCTATTGTCAAAAGCATTGTGTTGTTTCTACAGCTTGGTGTCCGGTTCTTGTCATCTGCTGATGGGACGAACAGAGGTGGGCCCAGAGGACAACGTGGGACCCAGGAAACGCGCCTGAGGGTGGTGTTGCCTGAGGGTGGTGTCCACGTTCATCTGTGCCACAGTGCTGCTGGTGACTCCACCTCTTCGACGCCAAGATGTGTCCTGAAGGAGGACAGAGAGGGTCCTTGCCACGTCTATTAAGGAAAATGAACCGTGTTGAGAAAACAGGATGACTTTGAAGTCCTGCTGGTGACGAATGTAAGCAGAAGGTGTCTCAACATCGACCTTTACATACAACTTTAAGGTCTGTCTAGCAAGAAGATATGAATAAAAAGACAGAAGAAGTACTTACCAATCTTTCACGTGCTTCGAACAAGACTACATGTGAATTGCAGGTGTTACATGTAAAAATGCAAATGAATTGCTTCCAAAGGGTGGAGACAACGAAGATCCATCGTGAGGACGAGTGTGGAACATTTCTGATGTTCCTTGAGTGTTTTAAAAAAAAAAATGATATGATGAAATGTGATTTGTTTTTAAGACTAAATGATGAATAATTTGAGTTACGAATAAATCTCACATATGACATGCAAATGTGCAGACGGCTTATAAAAGGAGTGGTATATGTGCAAACAGGTCATGTTAACCCGTGTTTAACCAGAGACAGGGTGTTGTGTGACTGGACAGTAAGAGTCCTCAAAAATATCTAGATGCCTTTTTATGGATATATGTTGTACATTTGTGAGAGTTGGAACAGCAAGACTTATTGATTAACTAATTACTGTTTACCCGCCTGTTTGAGGTACGGTGGCAATTTCTGCACGTTTCCTGCGGGTCTCTCTGGATCCTTTTATGGATTCCTATGTTAACAGCTATTAAGGAAAACAGCGGCAGCAGTTTCGGCCATGGCAAAACTGTAGAGTCTGTGTGAAGGTTTGGTTTATGCTTCGAGTACTCAAAATCAGCTGATTTATGAGCTAAACCGTAAGATAGAAGTAATATGTGAGAATCGCAGACCACATGCGGCTTCTGGAACTCGCCAGCATGTTGGAGATGACCTTGGAGACGCCTCGTGGGCATGGACCAGCAGAATGCCCGCACATCTGGCCATTTTGGATCTCGAAAGTACTAGCAAGACTCAAGGCTGACAAGAAAAAAACAATCTGCCTGAAAAAAAATCAACAATTATGGCTTATCTGAATCCGACTGCCCTGGTTGACCTTGAAAACAGGCCAACTTATCAAATTTCTCCTGGGATATGTGTAAACCAAGGAAGATCTTCGT
>JBBPBX010006553.1:0-17521 GCA_038048925.1 Garcialebias charrua | reverse complement strand
TTATATGTGGGTAGAACACTCCACAGCTTTAAAGCATTGTCAAGGCCAACCTATTATATGTGGGCAGAACACTCCTTAGCTTCAAAGCCTTCTCAAGGCCAAACTATTTATATGTGGGCGGAACACTCCACAGCTTTAAAGTGTTGTCAAGGCAACCTATATATATGTGGGCGGAACACTCCACAGCTTTAAAGAATTGTTAAGGCCAACCTATTTATATGTGGACGGAACACTCTGTAGCTTCAAAGCGTTGTCAAGGCCAACCTATTTATATATGGGCGAAAACATCCGTAGCTACAAAGCATTGTCAAGGCCAACCTATTTATATTATGGTGAACACTCCACCGCTGTTGTCAAGGCAACCTATTTATATGTGGGCAGAACACTCCACAGCTTTAAAGCATTGTCAAGGCCAACCTATTATATGTGGGCAGAACACTCCATAGCTTCAAAGCCTTCTCAAGGCAACATATTTATATGTGGATGGAACACTCTGCAGCTTCTGTGTTGTCAAGGCCAACCTATTTATACAGTATGTGGACGGAATACTCTGAAGCTTCAAAGTGTTGTCAAGGCCAACCTATTTATATGTGGGCGAAAAAATCCGTAGCTGCAAAATATTGTCAAGGCCAACCTATTTATATGTGGGCGGAACACTCCACAGATTCAATGCATTGTCAAGACCAACATATTTATATGTGGATGGAACACTCTGCAACTTCTAAGTGTTGTCAAGGCCAACCTATTTATATGTGGATGGAACACTCTGCAACTTCTAAGTGTTGTCAAGGCCAACCTATTTATATGTGGGCCGAACACTCTGCAGCTTCAAAGTGTTGTTAAGGCAAACCTATTTATATGTGGGTGAAAACATCCATAGCTGCAAAGCATTGTCAAGGCCAACCTATTTATATGTGGGCAGAACCCTCCACAGATTCAATGCATTATCAAGGCCAACCTATTTATATTATGTATATTATATATTATTCAAAAAAGGCGTTCAATACAAGATACACTGGACTTTATTTGTAACAGAAGACGTTTCGCTCATCATCTGATAAGCTTTCTCAATTCAATTCTTCCGTTACAAATAAAGTCCAGTTGATCTTGTATTGAACGCCTTTTTTGATTTTTCATGTCCTGGACGACTGAGAATCTTCACCAGCATATTATATATTATTCTGCAGCAGCTTCAGCTATCTTCTGTTCATGTTCTTCATACTTTCTGCTCATGTTCTTCATAAATTCTGCAGCAGCTTCAGTTATCTTCGGCTCATGTTCTTCATACTTTTTGCAGCAGCTTCATCTATCTTCGGCTCATGTTCTTCATACTTGCTACAGCAGCTTCAGTTATCTTCTGTTCATGTTCTTCAAACATATTGCAGCAGCTTCAGCTATCTTCAGCTCATGTTCTTCATACTTTCTGCAACAGCTTCAGTTATCTTCTGCTCATGTTCTTCATACTTTCTGCAGCAGCTTCAGTTATCTTCTGCTCATGTTCTTCATACTTTCTGCAGCAGCTTCAGTTATCTTCGGCTCATGTTCTTCATACTTTCTGCAGCAGCTTCAGTTATCTTCGGCTCATGTTCTTCATACTTTCTGCAGCAGCTTCAGTTATCTTCTGCTCATGTTCTTCATACTTTCTGCAGCAGCTTCAGTTATCTTCTGCTCATGTTCTTCATACTTTCTGCAGCAGCTTCAGTTATCTTCTGCTCATGTTCTTCATACTTTCTGCAGCAGCTTCAGTTATCTTCTGCTCATGTTCTTCATACTTTCTGCAGCAGCTTCAGCTATCTTCGGCTCATGTTCTTCATACTTTCTGCAGCAGCTTCAGTTATCTTCGGCTCATGTTCTTCATACTTTCTGCAGCAGCTTCAGTTATCTTCTGCTCATGTTCTTCATACTTTCTGCAGCAGCTTCAGTTATCTTCTGCTCATGTTCTTCATACTTTCTGCAGCAGCTTCAGTTATCTTCTGCTCATGTTCTTCATACTTTCTGCAGCAGCTTCAGCTATCTTCTGCTCATGTTCTTCATACTTTCTGCAGCAGCTTCATCTATCTTCTGCTCATGTTCTTCATACTTTCTGCAGCAGCTTCAGTTATCTTCTGCTCATGTTCTTCATACTTTCTGCAGCAGCTTCAGTTATCTTCTGCTCATGTTCTTCATACTTTCTGCAGCAGCTTCAGTTATCTTCTGCTCATGTTCTTCATACTTTCTGCAGCAGCTTCAGTTATCTTCTGCTCATGTTCTTCATACTTTCTGCAGCAGCTTCAGTTATCTTCTGCTCATGTTCTTCATACTTTCTGCAGCAGCTTCAGTTATCTTCGGCTCATGTTCTTCATACTTTCTGCAGCAGCTTCAGTATCTTCTGCTCATGTTCTTCATACTTTCTGCAGCAGCTTCAGTATCTTCTGCTCATGTTCTTCATACTTTCTGCAGCAGCTTCAGTTATCTTCTGCTCATGTTCTTCATACTTTCTGCAGCAGCTTCAGTTATCTTCTGCTCATGTTCTTCATACTTTCTGCAGCAGCTTCATCTATCTTCTGCTCATGTTCTTCATACTTTCTGCAGCAGCTTCAGTCTATCTTCTGCTCATGTTCTTCATACTTTCTGCAGCAGCTTCATCTATCTTCTGCTCATGTTCTTCATACTTTCTGCAGCAGCTTCAGCTATCTTCTGCTCATGTTCTTCATACTTTCTGCAGCAGCTTCAAATATCTTCTGCTCATGTTCTTCATACTTTCTGCAGCAGCTTCAGCTATCTTCTGCTCATGTTCTTCATACTTTCTGCAGCAGCTTCAGTTATCTTCTGCTCATGTTCTTCATACTTTCTGCAGCAGCTTCAGTTATCTTCGGCTCATGTTCTTCATACTTTCTGCAGCAGCTTCAGCTATCTTCTGTTCATGTTCTTCATACTTTCTGCAGCAGCTTCAGTTATCTTCGGCTCATGTTCTTCATACTTTCTGCAGCAGCTTCAGTTATCTTCGGCTCATGTTCTTCATACTTTCTGCAGCAGCTTCAGTTATCTTCTGCTCATGTTCTTCATACTTTCTGCAGCAGCTTCAGTTATCTTCTGCTCATGTTCTTCATACTTTCTGCAGCCAGCTTATCTTCTGCTCATGTTCTTCATACTTTCTGCAGCAGCTTCAGTTATCTTCTGCTCATGTTCTTCATACTTTCTGCAGCAGCTTCAGTTATCTTCTGCTCATGTTCTTCATACTTTCTGCAGCAGCTTCAGTTATCTTCTGCTCATGTTCTTCATACTTTCTGCAGCAGCTTCATCTATCTTCTGCTCATGTTCTTCATACTTTCTGCAGCAGCTTCAGTTATCTTCTGCTCATGTTCTTCATACTTTCTGCAGCAGCTTCAGTCTATCTTCTGCTCATGTTCTTCATACTTTCTGCAGCAGCTTCAGTTATCTTCTGCTCATGTTCTTCATACTTTCTGCAGCAGCTTCATCTATCTTCGGCTCATGTTCTTCATACTTTCTGCAGCAGCTTCATCTATCTTCTGCTCATGTTCTTCATACTTTCTGCAGCAGCTTCAAATATCTTCTGCTCATGTTCTTCATACTTTCTGCAGCAGCTTCATCTATCTTCTGCTCATGTTCTTCATACTTTCTGCAGCAGCTTCATCTATCTTCTGCTCATGTTCTTCATACTTTCTGCAGCAGCTTCAGTTATCTTCTGCTCATGTTCTTCATACTTTCTGCAGCAGCTTCAGTTATCTTCTGCTCATGTTCTTCATACTTTCTGCAGCAGCTTCATCTATCTTCGGCTCATGTTCTTCATACTTTCTGCAGCAGCTTCATCTATCTTCGGCTCATGTTCTTCATACTTTCTGCAGCAGCTTCAGTTATCTTCTGCTCATGTTCTTCATACTTTCTGCAGCAGCTTCATCTATCTTCTGCTCATGTTCTTCATACTTTCTGCAGCAGCTTCATCTATCTTCTGCTCATGTTCTTCATACTTTCTGCAGCAGCTTCATCTATCTTCTGCTCATGTTCTTCATACTTTCTGCAGCAGCTTCATCTATCTTCTGCTCATGTTCTTCATACTTTCTGCAGCAGCTTCATCTATCTTCTGCTCATGTTCTTCATACTTTCTGCAGCAGCTTCAGTTATCTTCTGCTCATGTTCTTCATACTTTCTGCAGCAGCTTCATCTATCTTCTGCTCATGTTCTTCATACTTTCTGCAGCAGCTTCATCTATCTTCTGCTCATGTTCTTCATACTTTCTGCAGCAGCTTCATCTATCTTCTGCTCATGTTCTTCATACTTTCTGCAGCAGCTTCATCTATCTTCTGCTCATGTTCTTCATACTTTCTGCAGCAGCTTCATTTATCTTCTGCTCATGTTCTTCATACTTTCTGCAGCAGCTTCATCTATCTTTTGCTCATGTTCTTCATACTTTCTGCAGCAGCTTCATCTATCTTTGGCTCATGTTCTTCATACTTTCTGCAGCAGCTTCATCTATCTTTGGCTCATGTTCTTCATACTTTCTGCAGCAGCTTCATCTATCTTCTGCTCATGTTCTTCATACTTTCTGCAGCAGCTTCATTTATCTTCTGCTCATGTTCTTCATACTTTCTGCAGCAGCTTCATCTATCTTCTGCTCATGTTCTTCATACTTTCTGCAGCAGCTTCATCTATCTTCTGCTCATGTTCTTCATACTTTCTGCAGCAGCTTCATCTATCTTCGGCTCATGTTCTTCATACTTTCTGCAGCAGCTTCATTTATCTTCTGCTCATGTTCTTCATACTTTCTGCAGCAGCTTCATCTATCTTCTGCTCATGTTCTTCATACTTTCTGCAGTAGCTTCATCTATCTTCTGCTCATGTTCTTCATACTTTCTGCAGCAGCTTCATCTATCTTCTGCTCATGTTCTTCATACTTTCTGCAGCAGCTTCATTTATCTTCTGCTCATGTTCTTCATACTTTCTGCAGCAGCTTCATCTATCTTCTGCTCATGTTCTTCATACTTTCTGCAGCAGCTTCATCTATCTTCGGCTCATGTTCTTCATACTTTCTGCAGCAGCTTCAGTTATCTTCTGCTCATGTTCTTCATACTTTCTGCAGCAGCTTCATCTATCTTCTGCTCATGTTCTTCATACTTTCTGCAGCAGCTTCATCTATCTTCTGCTCATGTTCTTCATACTTTCTGCAGCAGCTTCATCTATCTTCTGCTCATGTTCTTCATACTTTCTGCAGCAGCTTCATCTATCTTCTGCTCATGTTCTTCATACTTTCTGCAGCAGCTTCATCTATCTTCTGCTCATGTTCTTCATACTTTCTGCAGCAGCTTCATCTATCTTCTGCTCATGTTCTTCATACTTTCTGCAGCAGCTTCATCTATCTTCTGCTCATGTTCTTCATACTTTCTGCAGCAGCTTCATCTATCTTCTGCTCATGTTCTTCATACTTTCTGCAGCAGCTTCATCTATCTTCTGCTCATGTTCTTCATACTTTCTGCAGCAGCTTCATCTATCTTCTGCTCATGTTCTTCATACTTTCTGCAGCAGCTTCATTTATCTTCTGCTCATGTTCTTCATACTTTCTGCAGCAGCTTCAGTTATCTTCTGCTCATGTTCTTCATACTTTCTGCAGCAGCTTCAGTTATCTTCTGCTCATGTTCTTCATACTTTCTGCAGCAGCTTCAGTTATCTTCTGCTCATGTTCTTCATACTTTCTGCAGCAGCTTCATCTATCTTCTGCTCATGTTCTTCATACTTTCTGCAGCAGCTTCAGTTATCTTCTGCTCATGTTCTTCATACTTTCTGCAGCAGCTTCAGTTATCTTCTGCTCATGTTCTTCATACTTTCTGCAGCAGCTTCATCTATCTTCTGCTCATGTTCTTCATACTTTCTGCAGCAGCTTCAGTTATCTTCTGCTCATGTTCTTCATACTTTCTGCAGCAGCTTCAGTTATCTTCTGCTCATGTTCTTCATACTTTCTGCAGCAGCTTCAGTTATCTTCTGCTCATGTTCTTCATACTTTCTGCAGCAGCTTCATCTATCTTCTGCTCATGTTCTTCATACTTTCTGCAGCAGCTTCAGTTATCTTCTGCTCATGTTCTTCATACTTTCTGCAGCAGCTTCATCTATCTTCTGCTCATGTTCTTCATACTTTCTGCAGCAGCTTCAGCTATCTTCTGCTCATGTTCTTCATACTTTCTGCAGCAGCTTCATCTATCTTCGGCTCATGTTCTTCATACTTTCTGCAGCAGCTTCAGTTATCTTCTGCTCATGTTCTTCATACTTTCTGCAGCAGCTTCATCTATCTTCGGCTCATGTTCTTCATACTTTCTGCAGCAGCTTCATCTATCTTCTGCTCATGTTCTTCATACTTTCTGCAGCAGCTTCATTTATCTTCTGCTCATGTTCTTCATACTTTCTGCAGCAGCTTCATCTATCTTCTGCTCATGTTCTTCATACTTTCTGCAGCAGCTTCATCTATCTTCTGCTCATGTTCTTCATACTTTCTGCAGCAGCTTCATCTATCTTCTGCTCATGTTCTTCATACTTTCTGCAGCAGCTTCAGTTATCTTCTGCTCATGTTCTTCATACTTTCTGCAGCAGCTTCAGTTATCTTCTGCTCATGTTCTTCATACTTTCTGCAGCAGCTTCATCTATCTTCTGCTCATGTTCTTCATACTTTCTGCAGCAGCTTCATCTATCTTCTGCTCATGTTCTTCATACTTTCTGCAGCAGCTTCAGTTATCTTCTGCTCATGTTCTTCATACTTTCTGCAGCAGCTTCAGTTATCTTCTGCTCATGTTCTTCATACTTTCTGCAGCAGCTTCATCTATCTTCTGCTCATGTTCTTCATACTTTCTGCAGCAGCTTCATCTATCTTCTGCTCATGTTCTTCATACTTTCTGCAGCAGCTTCATCTATCTTCTGCTCATGTTCTTCATACTTTCTGCAGCAGCTTCATCTATCTTCTGCTCATGTTCTTCATACTTTCTGCAGCAGCTTCAGTTATCTTCTGCTCATGTTCTTCATACTTTCTGCAGCAGCTTCATCTATCTTCTGCTCATGTTCTTCATACTTTCTGCAGCAGCTTCATCTATCTTCTGCTCATGTTCTTCATACTTTCTGCAGCAGCTTCATCTATCTTCTGCTCATGTTCTTCATACTTTCTGCAGCAGCTTCATCTATCTTCTGCTCATGTTCTTCATACTTTCTGCAGCAGCTTCATCTATCTTCTGCTCATGTTCTTCATACTTTCTGCAGCAGCTTCATCTATCTTCTGCTCATGTTCTTCATACTTTCTGCAGCAGCTTCATCTATCTTCTGCTCATGTTCTTCATACTTTCTGCAGCAGCTTCAGTTATCTTCTGCTCATGTTCTTCATACTTTCTGCAGCAGCTTCAGTTATCTTCTGCTCATGTTCTTCATACTTTCTGCAGCAGCTTCATCTATCTTCTGCTCATGTTCTTCATACTTTCTGCAGCAGCTTCATCTATCTTCTGCTCATGTTCTTCATACTTTCTGCAGCAGCTTCATCTATCTTCTGCTCATGTTCTTCATACTTTCTGCAGCAGCTTCATCTATCTTCTGCTCATGTTCTTCATACTTTCTGCAGCAGCTTCATCTATCTTCTGCTCATGTTCTTCATACTTTCTGCAGCAGCTTCATTATCTTCTGCTCATGTTCTTCATACTTTCTGCAGCAGCTTCAGCTATCTTCTGCTCATGTTCTTCATACTTTCTGCAGCAGCTTCAGTTATCTTCTGCTCATGTTCTTCATACTTTCTGCAGCAGCTTCAGCTATCTTCTGCTCATGTTCTTCATACTTTCTGCAGCAGCTTCAGTCTATCTTCTGCTCATGTTCTTCATACTTTCTGCAGCAGCTTCATCTATCTTCTGCTCATGTTCTTCATACTTTCTGCAGCAGCTTCAGTTATCTTCTGCTCATGTTCTTCATACTTTCTGCAGCAGCTTCATCTATCTTCTGCTCATGTTCTTCATACTTTCTGCAGCAGCTTCAGTTATCTTCTGCTCATGTTCTTCATACTTTCTGCAGCAGCTTCATCTATCTTCTGCTCATGTTCTTCATACTTTCTGCAGCAGCTTCATCTATCTTCTGCTCATGTTCTTCATACTTTCTGCAGCAGCTTCATCTATCTTCTGCTCATGTTCTTCATACTTTCTGCAGCAGCTTCAGTTATCTTCTGCTCATGTTCTTCATACTTTCTGCAGCAGCTTCAGTCTATCTTCTGCTCATGTTCTTCATACTTTCTGCAGCAGCTTCAGTTATCTTCTGCTCATGTTCTTCATACTTTCTGCAGCAGCTTCATCTATCTTCTGCTCATGTTCTTCATACTTTCTGCAGCAGCTTCAGTTATCTTCTGCTCATGTTCTTCATACTTTCTGCAGCAGCTTCATCTATCTTCTGCTCATGTTCTTCATACTTTCTGCAGCAGCTTCAGTTATCTTCTGCTCATGTTCTTCATACTTTCTGCAGCAGCTTCATCTATCTTCTGCTCATGTTCTTCATACTTTCTGCAGCAGCTTCAGTTATCTTCTGCTCATGTTCTTCATACTTTCTGCAGCAGCTTCAGTTATCTTCTGCTCATGTTCTTCATACTTTCTGCAGCAGCTTCATCTATCTTCGGCTCATGTTCTTCATACTTTCTGCAGCAGCTTCAGTTATCTTCTGCTCATGTTCTTCATACTTTCTGCAGCAGCTTCAGTTATCTTCTGCTCATGTTCTTCATACTTTCTGCAGCAGCTTCAGTTATCTTCTGCTCATGTTCTTCATACTTTCTGCATCAGCTTCAGTTATCTTCTGCTCATGTTCTTCATACTTTCTGCAGCAGCTTCATCTATCTTCTGCTCATGTTCTTCATACTTTCTGCAGCAGCTTCATCTATCTTCTGCTCATGTTCTTCATACTTTCTGCAGCAGCTTCAGTTATCTTCTGCTCATGTTCTTCATACTTTCTGCAGCAGCTTCATTTATCTTCTGCTCATGTTCTTCATACTTTCTGCAGCAGCTTCATCTATCTTCTGCTCATGTTCTTCATACTTTCTGCAGCAGCTTCAAATATCTTCTGCTCATGTTCTTCATACTTTCTGCAGCAGCTTCATTTATCTTCTGCTCATGTTCTTCATACTTTCTGCAGCAGCTTCAGTTATCTTCTGCTCATGTTCTTCATACTTTCTGCAGCAGCTTCATCTATCTTCGCTCATGTTCTTCATACTTTCTGCAGCAGCTTCAGTTATCTTCTGCTCATGTTCTTCATACTTTCTGCAGCAGCTTCAGTATCTTCTGCTCATGTTCTTCATACTTTCTGCAGCAGCTTCAGCTATCTTCTGCTCATGTTCTTCATACTTTCTGCAGCAGCTTCAGTTATCTTCTGCTCATGTTCTTCATACTTTCTGCAGCAGCTTCATCTATCTTCTGCTCATGTTCTTCATACTTTCTGCAGCAGCTTCATCTATCTTCTGCTCATGTTCTTCATACTTTCTGCAGCAGCTTCAGTTATCTTCTGCTCATGTTCTTCATACTTTCTGCAGCAGCTTCATCTATCTTCTGCTCATGTTCTTCATACTTTCTGCAGCAGCTTCAGTTATCTTCTGCTCATGTTCTTCATACTTTCTGCAGCAGCTTCATCTATCTTCTGCTCATGTTCTTCATACTTTCTGCAGCAGCTTCATTTATCTTCTGTTCATGTTCTTCATACTTTCTGCAGCAGCTTCATTTATCTTCTGCTCATGTTCTTCATACTTTCTGCAGCAGCTTCAGTTATCTTCTGCTCATGTTCTTCATACTTTCTGCAGCAGCTTCAGCTATCTTCTGCTCATGTTCTTCATACTTTCTGCAGCAGCTTCATTTATCTTCTGCTCATGTTCTTCATACTTTCTGCAGCAGCTTCATCTATCTTCTGCTCATGTTCTTCATACTTTCTGCAGCAGCTTCATCTATCTTCTGCTCATGTTCTTCATACTTTCTGCAGCAGCTTCATCTATCTTCTGCTCATGTTCTTCATACTTTCTGCAGCAGCTTCATCTATCTTCTGCTCATGTTCTTCATACTTTCTGCAGCAGCTTCAGTTATCTTCTGCTCATGTTCTTCATACTTTCTGCAGCAGCTTCATCTATCTTCTGCTCATGTTCTTCATACTTTCTGCAGCAGCTTCAGTTATCTTCTGCTCATGTTCTTCATACTTTCTGCAGCAGCTTCATCTATCTTCTGCTCATGTTCTTCATACTTTCTGCAGCAGCTTCATCTATCTTCTGCTCATGTTCTTCATACTTTCTGCAGCAGCTTCATTTATCTTCTGCTCATGTTCTTCATACTTTCTGCAGCAGCTTCATCTATCTTCTGCTCATGTTCTTCATACTTTCTGCAGCAGCTTCAGTTATCTTCTGCTCATGTTCTTCATACTTTCTGCAGCAGCTTCATCTATCTTCTGCTCATGTTCTTCATACTTTCTGCAGCAGCTTCATTATCTTCTGCTCATGTTCTTCATACTTTCTGCAGCAGCTTCAGTTATCTTCTGCTCATGTTCTTCATACTTTCTGCAGCAGCTTCATCTATCTTCTGCTCATGTTCTTCATACTTTCTGCAGCAGCTTCATCTATCTTCTGCTCATGTTCTTCATACTTTCTGCAGCAGCTTCATCTATCTTCGGCTCATGTTCTTCATACTTTCTGCAGCAGCTTCATATCTTCTGCTCATGTTCTTCATACTTTCTGCAGCAGCTTCATCTATCTTCGGCTCATGTTCTTCATACTTTCTGCAGCAGCTTCATCTATCTTCTGCTCATGTTCTTCATACTTTCTGCAGCAGCTTCATCTATCTTCTGCTCATGTTCTTCATACTTTCTGCAGCAGCTTCATCTATCTTCTGCTCATGTTCTTCATACTTTCTGCAGCAGCTTCAGTTATCTTCTGCTCATGTTCTTCATACTTTCTGCAGCAGCTTCATCTATCTTCTGCTCATGTTCTTCATACTTTCTGCAGCAGCTTCATCTATCTTCTGCTCATGTTCTTCATACTTTCTGCAGCAGCTTCATCTATCTTCTGCTCATGTTCTTCATACTTTCTGCAGCAGCTTCAGCTATCTTCTGCTCATGTTCTTCATACTTTCTGCAGCAGCTTCAGTTATCTTCTGCTCATGTTCTTCATACTTTCTGCAGCAGCTTCAGTTATCTTCTGCTCATGTTCTTCATACTTTCTGCAGCAGCTTCAGCTATCTTCTGCTCATGTTCTTCATACTTTCTGCAGCAGCTTCAGTTATCTTCTGCTCATGTTCTTCATACTTTCTGCAGCAGCTTCATCTATCTTCTGCTCATGTTCTTCATACTTTCTGCAGCAGCTTCATCTATCTTCTGCTCATGTTCTTCATACTTTCTGCAGCAGCTTCAGTTATCTTCTGCTCATGTTCTTCATACTTTCTGCAGCAGCTTCAGTTATCTTCTGCTCATGTTCTTCATACTTTCTGCAGCAGCTTCATCTATCTTCTGCTCATGTTCTTCATACTTTCTGCAGCAGCTTCATCTATCTTCTGCTCATGTTCTTCATACTTTCTGCAGCAGCTTCAGTTATCTTCTGCTCATGTTCTTCATACTTTCTGCAGCAGCTTCATCTATCTTCTGCTCATGTTCTTCATACTTTCTGCAGCAGCTTCAGTTATCTTCTGCTCATGTTCTTCATACTTTCTGCAGCAGCTTCATCTATCTTCTGCTCATGTTCTTCATACTTTCTGCAGCAGCTTCAGTTATCTTCTGCTCATGTTCTTCATACTTTCTGCAGCAGCTTCATCTATCTTCTGCTCATGTTCTTCATACTTTCTGCAGCAGCTTCATCTATCTTCTGCTCATGTTCTTCATACTTTCTGCAGCAGCTTCAATTATCTTCTGCTCATGTTCTTCATACTTTCTGCAGCAGCTTCAGTTATCTTCTGCTCATGTTCTTCATACTTTCTGCAGCAGCTTCAGTTATCTTCTGCTCATGTTCTTCATACTTTCTGCAGCAGCTTCAGTTATCTTCTGCTCATGTTCTTCATACTTTCTGCAGCAGCTTCATCTATCTTCTGCTCATGTTCTTCATACTTTCTGCAGCAGCTTCAGTTATCTTCTGCTCATGTTCTTCATACTTTCTGCAGCAGCTTCATCTATCTTCTGCTCATGTTCTTCATACTTTCTGCAGCAGCTTCATCTATCTTCTGCTCATGTTCTTCATACTTTCTGCAGCAGCTTCAGTTATCTTCTGCTCATGTTCTTCATACTTTCTGCAGCAGCTTCAGTTATCTTCTGCTCATGTTCTTCATACTTTCTGCAGCAGCTTCATCTATCTTCTGCTCATGTTCTTCATACTTTCTGCAGCAGCTTCATCTATCTTCTGCTCATGTTCTTCATACTTTCTGCAGCAGCTTCAGTTATCTTCTGCTCATGTTCTTCATACTTTCTGCAGCAGCTTCAGCTATCTTCTGCTCATGTTCTTCATACTTTCTGCAGCAGCTTCAGCTATCTTCTGCTCATGTTCTTCATACTTTCTGCAGCAGCTTCAGTTATATTCGGCTCATGTTCTTCATACTTTCTACAGCAGCTTCAGCTATCTTCTGCTCATGTTCTTCATACTTTCTGCAACAGCTTCATCTATCTTCGGCTCATGTTCTTCATACTTTCTGCAGCAGCTTCAGCTATCTTCTGCTCATGTTCTTCATACTTTCTGCAGCAGCTTCAGTTATCTTCTGCTCATGTTCTTCATACTTTCTGCAGCAGCTTCATCTATCTTCTGCTCATGTTCTTCATACTTTCTGCAGCAGCTTCATCTATCTTCTGCTCATGTTCTTCATACTTTCTGCAGCAGCTTCATTTATCTTCTGCTCATGTTCTTCATACTTTCTGCAGCAGCTTCATTTATCTTCTGCTCATGTTCTTCATACTTTCTGCAGCAGCTTCATCTATCTTCTGCTCATGTTCTTCATACTTTCTGCAGCAGCTTCATCTATCTTCTGCTCATGTTCTTCATACTTTCTGCAGCAGCTTCAGTTATCTTCTGCTCATGTTCTTCATACTTTCTGCAGCAGCTTCATCTATCTTCTGCTCATGTTCTTCATACTTTCTGCAGCAGCTTCATCTATCTTCGGCTCATGTTCTTCATACTTTCTGCAGCAGCTTCATCTATCTTCTGCTCATGTTCTTCATACTTTCTGCAGCAGCTTCATCTATCTTCGGCTCATGTTCTTCATACTTTCTGCAGCAGCTTCAAATATCTTCTGCTCATGTTCTTCATACTTTCTGCAGCAGCTTCATCTATCTTCTGCTCATGTTCTTCATACTTTCTGCAGCAGCTTCATCTATCTTCTGCTCATGTTCTTCATACTTTCTGCAGCAGCTTCATCTATCTTCGGCTCATGTTCTTCATACTTTCTGCAGCAGCTTCATCTATCTTCGGCTCATGTTCTTCATACTTTCTGCAGCAGCTTCAGTTATCTTCTGCTCATGTTCTTCATACTTTCTGCAGCAGCTTCATCTATCTTCTGCTCATGTTCTTCATACTTTCTGCAGCAGCTTCATCTATCTTCTGCTCATGTTCTTCATACTTTCTGCAGCAGCTTCATCTATCTTCTGCTCATGTTCTTCATACTTTCTGCAGCAGCTTCAGTTATCTTCTGCTCATGTTCTTCATACTTTCTGCAGCAGCTTCATCTATCTTCTGCTCATGTTCTTCATACTTTCTGCAGCAGCTTCATCTATCTTCTGCTCATGTTCTTCATACTTTCTGCAGCAGCTTCAGTTATCTTCTGCTCATGTTCTTCATACTTTCTGCAGCAGCTTCATTTATCTTCTGCTCATGTTCTTCATACTTTCTGCAGCAGCTTCATCTATCTTCTGCTCATGTTCTTCATACTTTCTGCAGCAGCTTCATTTATCTTCTGCTCATGTTCTTCATACTTTCTGCAGCAGCTTCAGTTATCTTCTGCTCATGTTCTTCATACTTTCTGCAGCAGCTTCAGTTATCTTCTGCTCATGTTCTTCATACTTTCTGCATCAGCTTCAGTTATCTTCTGCTCATGTTCTTCATACTTTCTGCAGCAGCTTCATTTATCTTCTGCTCATGTTCTTCATACTTTCTGCAGCAGCTTCAGTTATCTTCTGCTCATGTTCTTCATACTTTCTGCATCAGCTTCAGTTATCTTCTGCTCATGTTCTTCATACTTTCTGCATCAGCTTCATTTATCTTCTGCTCATGTTCTTCATACTTTCTGCAGCAGCTTCAGTTATCTTCTGCTCATGTTCTTCATACTTTCTGCAGCAGCTTCAGTTATCTTCTGCTCATGTTCTTCATACTTTCTGCAGCAGCTTCAGTTATCTTCTGCTCATGTTCTTCATACTTTCTGCATCAGCTTCAGTTATCTTCTGCTCATGTTCTTCATACTTTCTGCAGCAGCTTCATTTATCTTCTGCTCATGTTCTTCATACTTTCTGCAGCAGCTTCATTTATCTTCTGCTCATGTTCTTCATACTTTCTGCAGCAGCTTCAGTTATCTTCTGCTCATGTTCTTCATACTTTCTGCAGCAGCTTCATCTATCTTCTGCTCATGTTCTTCATACTTTCTGCAGCAGCTTCATCTATCTTCTGCTCATGTTCTTCATACTTTCTGCAGCAGCTTCAGTTATCTTCTGCTCATGTTCTTCATACTTTCTGCAGCAGCTTCATTTATCTTCTGCTCATGTTCTTCATACTTTCTGCAGCAGCTTCAGTTATCTTCTGCTCATGTTCTTCATACTTTCTGCAGCAGC
This sequence comes from Garcialebias charrua, assembly GCA_038048925.1. NCBI lineage: Eukaryota > Metazoa > Chordata > Actinopteri > Cyprinodontiformes > Rivulidae > Garcialebias > Garcialebias charrua. Next base: position 2,764 of record JBBPBX010006553.1, on the reverse strand, counting down.
TTCATCTATCTTCGGCTCATGTTCTTCATACTTTCTGCAGTAGCTTCATCTATCTTCGGCTCATGTTCTTCATACTTGCTGCTGCAACTTCAGTTATCTTCTGCTCATGTTCTTCATACTTTCTACAGCAGCTTCAAATATCTTCTGCTCATGTTCTTCATACTTTCTGCAGCAGCTTCAGTTATCTTCTGCTCATGTTCTTCATACTTTCTGCAGCAGCTTCATCTATCTTCTGCTCATGTTCTTCATACTTTCTGCAGCAGCTTCATCTATCTTCTGCTCATGTTCTTCATACTTTCTGCAGCAGCTTCATCTATCTTCTGCTCATGTTCTTCATACTTTCTGCAGCAGCTTCAGTTATCTTCTGCTCATGTTCTTCATACTTTCTGCAGCAGCTTCAGCTATCTTCTGCTCATGTTCTTCATACTTTCTGCAGCAGCTTCAGTTATCTTCTGCTCATGTTCTTCATACTTTCTGCAGCAGCTTCAGCTATCTTCTGCTCATGTTCTTCATACTTTCTGCAGCAGCTTCAGTTATCTTCTGCTCATGTTCTTCATACTTTCTGCAGCAGCTTCAGTTATCTTCTGCTCATGTTCTTCATACTTTCTGCAGCAGCTTCTATCTTCTGCTCATGTTCTTCATACTTTCTGCAGCAGCTTCAGTTATCTTCTGCTCATGTTCTTCATACTTTCTGCAGCAGCTTCATCTATCTTCTGCTCATGTTCTTCATACTTTCTGCAGCAGCTTCATTTATCTTCTGCTCATGTTCTTCATACTTTCTGCAGCAGCTTCATCTATCTTCTGCTCATGTTCTTCATACTTTCTGCAGCAGCTTCAAATATCTTCTGCTCATGTTCTTCATACTTTCTGCAGCAGCTTCATTTATCTTCTGCTCATGTTCTTCATACTTTCTGCAGCAGCTTCATCTATCTTCTGCTCATGTTCTTCATACTTTCTGCAGCAGCTTCATCTATCTTCTGCTCATGTTCTTCATACTTTCTGCAGCAGCTTCATCTATCTTCTGCTCATGTTCTTCATACTTTCTGCAGCAGCTTCAGTTATCTTCTGCTCATGTTCTTCATACTTTCTGCAGCAGCTTCATCTATCTTCGGCTCATGTTCTTCATACTTTCTGCAGCAGCTTCATCTATCTTCTGCTCATGTTCTTCATACTTTCTGCAGCAGCTTCATCTATCTTCTGCTCATGTTCTTCATACTTTCTGCAGCAGCTTCATCTATCTTCTGCTCATGTTCTTCATACTTTCTGCAGCAGCTTCAAATATCTTCTGCTCATGTTCTTCATACTTTCTGCAGCAGCTTCATCTATCTTCGGCTCATGTTCTTCATACTTTCTGCAGCAGCTTCATCTATCTTCTGGCTCATGTTCTTCATACTTTCTGCAGCAGCTTCATCTATCTTCTGCTCATGTTCTTCATACTTTCTGCAGCAGCTTCATCTATCTTCGGCTCATGTTCTTCATACTTTCTGCAGCAGCTTCAAATATCTTCTGCTCATGTTCTTCATACTTTCTGCAGCAGCTTCATCTATCTTCTGCTCATGTTCTTCATACTTTCTGCAGCAGCTTCATCTATCTTCTGCTCATGTTCTTCATACTTTCTGCAGCAGCTTCATCTATCTTCTGCTCATGTTCTTCATACTTTCTGCAGCAGCTTCATCTATCTTCTGCTCATGTTCTTCATACTTTCTGCAGCAGCTTCAGTTATCTTCTGCTCATGTTCTTCATACTTTCTGCAGCAGCTTCATCTATCTTCTGCTCATGTTCTTCATACTTTCTGCAGCAGCTTCATCTATCTTCTGCTCATGTTCTTCATACTTTCTGCAGCAGCTTCATCTATCTTCTGCTCATGTTCTTCATACTTTCTGCAGCAGCTTCAGTTATCTTCTGCTCATGTTCTTCATACTTTCTGCAGCAGCTTCATCTATCTTCGGCTCATGTTCTTCATACTTTCTGCAGCAGCTTCATCTATCTTCTGTTCATGTTCTTCATACTTTCTGCAGCAACTTCATCTATCTTCTGCTCATGTTCTTCATACTTTCTGCAGCAGCTTCAGTTATCTTCTGCTCATGTTCTTCATACTTTCTGCAGCAGCTTCAGCTATCTTCGGCTCATGTTCTTCATACTTTCTGCAGCAGCTTCAGTTATCTTCTGCTCATGTTCTTCATACTTTCTGCAGCAGCTTCAGTTATCTTCTGCTCATGTTCTTCATACTTTCTGCAGCAACTTCAGTTATCTTCTGCTCATGTTCTTCATACTTTCTGCATCAGCTTCAGTTATCTTCGGCTCATGTTCTTCATACTCTCTGCAGCAGCTTCATCTATCTTCTGCTCATGTTCTTCATACTTTCTGCAGCAGCTTCAGTTATCTTCTGCTCATGTTCTTCATACTTTCTGCAGCAGCTTCAGTTATCTTCTGCTCATGTTCTTCATACTTTCTGCATCAGCTTCAGTTATCTTCTGCTCATGTTCTTCATACTTTCTGCAGCAACTTCAGTTATCTTCTGCTCATGTTCTTCATACTTTCTGCAGCAGCTTCAGTTATCTTCTGCTCATGTTCTTCATACTTTCTGCAGCAACTTCAGTTATCTTCTGCTCATGTTCTTCATACTTTCTGCATCAGCTTCAGTTATCTTCTGCTCATGTTCTTCATACTCTCTGCAGCAGCTTCATCTATCTTCTGCTCATGTTCTTCATACTTTCTGCAGCAGCTTCATCTATCTTCTGCTCATGTTCTTCATACTTTCTGC
>JBBPBX010006552.1:50562-68144 GCA_038048925.1 Garcialebias charrua | reverse complement strand
TATTATAACTGTTGCTATGTTACAACTGTCGTTATATTCATTACAACTCTTATATTACAACTGTCGTTATTTTCATTACAACTGTCGTTATATTCATTACAACTGTCGTTATATTCATTACAACTGTCGTTATTTTCATTACAACTGTCGTTATTTCATTACAACTGTCGTTATATTCATTACAACTGTCGTTATATTCATTACAACTGTCGTTATATTCATTACAACTGTTATATTACAACTGTCGTTATATTCATTACAACTGTTATATTACAACTGTCGTTATATTCATTACAACTGTTATATTACAACTGTCGTAAAAAAAAAATATTCATTACAACTGTTATATTACAACTGTCGTTATATTCATTACAACGGTCGTTATATTCATTACAACTGTTATATTACAACTGTTATATTACAACTGCAGTTATATTCATCACAACTGTTATATTACAGCTGTCGTTATATTCATTACAACTGTCGTTATATTCATTACAACGGTCGTTATATTCATTACAACTGTTATATTACAACTGTTATATTACAACAACTGTTATATTACAACAACTGTTATATTACAACTGTCATTATATTCATTACAACTGTTATATTACAACTGTTATATTACAACTGTTATATTACAACTGTTATATTCATTAAAACCGTTATATTCGTTAAAACCGTTATATTCGTGAAAACCGTTATATTCGTGAAAACCGTTATATTCATGAAAACCGTTATATTCATTAAAACCGTTTTATTCATTAAAACAGTTATATTCATTAAAACTGTTATTTATTATAACTGTTATTTATTATAACTGTTACGGTATATTCATTATAACTTTTGTTATATTCATTACAACTGTTATATTACAACTGTTGTATCATAACTGTTGTATCATAACTGTTGTATCATAACTGTTGTATCATAACTGTTGTATCATAACTGTTGTATCATAACTGTTGTATCATAACTGTTGTATCATAACTGTTGTATCATAACTGTTGTATCCTAACTGTTGTATCCTAACTGTTGTATCCTAACTGTTGTATCCTAACTGTTGTATCCTAACTGTTGTATCCTAACTGTTGTATCATAACTGTTGTATCATAACTGTTGTATCCTAACTGTTGTATCATAACTGTTGTATCATAACTGTTGTATCATAACTGTTGTATCATAACTGTTGTATCCTAACTGTTGTATCCTAACTGTTGTATCATAACTGTTGTATCATAACTGTTGTATCATAACTGTTGTATCATAACTGTTGTATTCATTATAACTGTTGTATTCATTATAACTGTTATATTCATTATATTCATTATAACTGTTATATTCATTATGTTATATTCATTATAACCGTTATATTCATTATAACTGTTATATTCATTAAAACGGTTATTTATTATAACCGTTATATTCATTATAACTGTTGTTATATTCATTATAACTGTTGTTATATTCATTATAACTGTTGTTATATTCATTATAACTGTTGTTATATTCATTATAACTGTTGTTATATCCATTATAACTGTTGTTATATCCATTATAACTGTTGTTATATCCATTATAACTGTTGTTATATTCATTATAACTGTTGTTATATTCATTATAACTGTTGTTATATCCATTATAACTGTTGTTATATCCATTATAACTGTTGTTATATCCATTATAACTGTTGTTATATCCATTATAACTGTTATATCCATTATAACTGTTGTTATATCCATTATAACTGTTGTTATATCCATTATAACTGTTGTTATATTCATTATAAATGTTAGAGCAGAAAAACTTTTGACTATGGCCACCTGTGGTGTGTGCATGTGCAACTTTGCACCTCCGTGGGGTTTCCCCTGAACATTTCCACTCAGAGACCTGGATTCAGAAACTTTCGGTCTCAGAGAACGAGGACTGTAAATGAACAGCCGAACGTTTCATGTTGTCTAAACGTGGCATCAGACTGGCTGCCCTGTCTGTCAATCAAGTGACTAATTTTATGGAGGATCGGCTGATGTCTAGTTTTTTAATGCCATGAGATCTACCTAGAATACCTTTGAGATCGACCGGTGGATTGAAATGGACGCGTTGGGCACCACTGATATGCGGTAGGTTAATTACCATTCATTAACTGTCATTTTGAAATATGACGAGTAGTTTTTTTTCTGAGCTTGCTACTAGTTTAAACAAATTATTTAAAAGGCATCTTTGCTGAGACAGAGGCAGCCGTGTCAGATTGGGCGGGAGTAGGCCCTGCCAGGCCCCCCCTATGGCTACACCCCTGCTGCAACAGGAAAACAAATGTGAGAAAATGGTGTTTTTCACACAACAGCAATCTTTCCATCACATTTGTTCCAGAATCAGACCTGGAAGCGTGTTTGATTTCCACAGACGGGCTGAAGCTGCAGAGGAACTCTTTGTTTCCTCAGATAAAAGCAGATCGCAGGTTAGCAGTAATCACGTATGTAATGTGGTGTTTTTCTGGGGCTATTGTTCCTGCAGCAGTCTGGGGTTTCCTCGTGTTGTGTCCAGGTCCGTGCTCTCCTCCTCCTCCTCCCCGACAGCAGCAGCAGGTTGCACAGAGATGAAAGCTCTAATTGCACACAGCGGACCTCCATTATGCTCAGCAGTTTTTGTTTCCTCCAAGCGAGGATGCTGCCATCGTTTCCCCCTCCTGTGAGCACGTTCCTGCCTGGACGGCCTTTCACTGCTGAGCGAACACAAGCCCTGCCTCGTGGATCTCATACCTTCACTAATCGGGTTAACTCTTGGTAATCCTGCAGGCTCCCAACACGAACGGGGACGACAGCATCATTCATCAGCTTCAGACAAGTTCCACCTCTCTGCCAATCTGTCAAATTACTCCCCTCCAGCTCTCCTCCTCTCATCTGATGAACTCACTCTTTCTCCTCCTTCACGCTTCCAAACCTCCGTTCTTTCCACTAACTGCTGGCTCCGTGTTTAACGCCGTCATGCCGTCTCTCTTCCTGCTTTCACTCACCGACTCTGCAGCACCCCAATTAGCAGGAATGTGATGTTTTTCTCTATCGTGGCCCCAATTTGGGATTTAAAGCGATAAGCAGAATGCTTTTTTACATAAAACCTCGTCTTGTGCAGCGCTAATGAATTACCCTCCAATCTTTGAGTTTCATTAGACGTTTTCACACCGGATATTGAAATTAGCTGAAATCACAGGTGCCCCAGATTCTGTTGAGCTGTGTAAGGTCACGCTTTTACTTCACTTTGTACTAACGTGCCACAAAGTCTGTGGACTAAACAGTTTAATCTCTTTATGCTCCGAGATTATGATCCGTTCCATCAGATTGTCTTTAACATTCCTGCCAAAGATTTTGATACTGAGACTTGAAGTTCTTGTTTTATAACATGGAAAACAAAAACATGTATTAGTTTATATTTGTATTTTAGTATATATTAATATATTAGTATGTATATATTGTTGATAGAAGCAATACAATCAGGTATTTCAGATAAAATGGAAAAACAAGCAGTTTATTTAAGAGGCAAATATAATCCAGACTACAGAAACAGCCTTTTATGCTGAACTTGGTGAATGATGAGACTTTGCTAAACACTAGCTAAAAACAACAAAAGTTTAGCAAAAACATATAATTACTAAAGGCAAGCTAAAAGTTGCTAAATGCTGAATAAAAGCTACAAGTTACAAAAGTTAAGTTTAACGCTAAATAGCAAAAACAACCTAAAGTAGCTAAAAGGTATAAAAAAAACCTAGTGAAACTAGTTGAAAGTAACAATAGGCCAACTAAGAGCTAATATTAGCAATATGATAGTTGTAGCAGAGAGACAGCTAAAACCTGAAAGCTTTAAAGGGTCACTTTAAGTAGCTAAAGTTTAGCTAGAAGCAGAAAATAGCAAAGGGATGACTAAAAGCTAAAAATTGCAAAAGGTTAGCTTAAAGCTAAATAGCAAAAAACAAGCTAAATATAGCTAAAGGTAAGCTATAAGTATCGAAAACCTATAGTGAAAATAGCGCTGAAAGTTCGCATCATATTAGCAATATTGTTGCAGCAAAGGAATATGAAAACCTAAAGGCATTAAAGGCTAATTAAAAGTAGCAAAAGTTTAGCCACAGGTAGGAGACAAAAAGTAGTAAAGGACTGGCTCAAAGCTAAAAATGGCAAAAGGTTACCAAAAAGCTAAATGTAGCAAGAGCCTAACTAAGCAGCCCAATAGCTAAAAGTAGCATAAGATACCGTTTTTAATTTTAAAAACTACGCATTTCTATAAGAAATGTTTGTAAATAAAGTCAAATAGTTTGAGAAGTATAAAAGTAAATAAACAAACATTGCACCCATCACCTGAATGAGCTGAATGTTTTGATATAATAGCTAAACCTGAACAAATTAGCAGAAGAAGCTCAACTGCGAAAAATGCACAAACCATTAAGCAGAAAAATAATGTAGTCTAAATGCTGAGTCAGCATTCATGAATGAACTCAAGAGAAAAGCAATAAACTTGTGAAATCACCCCAACATCAGCACAGAACTCAGCTTTCATACTCAATTTAATTCTCTTTAGCGTTTTCTCTAAAGCTGCTGCGGAGACTTTTAGACAACGACTCCATCACCGCCATAAAAACATGAAACACGAGGATCTGTCAGGTTTTCATGTAATCAGCTGTGCTTTGAGTTTCATCTACTGATTTTCTTCACTCGGCGCCAAAATGAACAAAATAACCTGAAATTAACTTCCTGGCTTTCTGTGTTTTCTTTTGATCCTTCTCTCAATGAATCTTTTCTGGCTCGGTAATAAACGAGTCAAAGTCGAGACCACTTGTGAAAACAAAATATTCATATTTTAACGAGCGGCGCGCGTGCACAAAGACTCAAGGATGCTTTAATGTCTAACTCAAGGCTGCAAAGAGCTGCACCTTCAAAGGTGCATTTTGTGTTCAATCCAGCGGCAAATAAGCTCTTTTGGTTTAAACGCAGAGAACGGGAGTCATCATTTCTGCCCGGTTGCAGGTTTTTAATTGTGATCAGGACGAACGCTGCGGTGAGCTGATGAACCAGCGCGGTGGGACTGTTTGCCACCTGTTGTCCGTCAGCAGCCAACAAGCCATCCCACATTCAGCTTTTAGTCCTTTAAGACCATTTTCTCTCATTTTAGTTTAGTTTAGTTTATTCATTCATTTTATAATAAATAACAAAACAATACAACATTATACAACAAATAAATATACAACACATAAATAAAATGAAGGGTGGCAGTAAGAAGAAAAAAATCTTATTTTAACTGCCCCCTCTTACAATCCATCAAATCAAACATCAACTTTAATTAATAAAAAATAAGAAATAATTGATCTAAAATATCGAACTACAAAGCAACATACATAACAGTATTTCATTTGCAATAGTCCATTTTTAACCATTTTCTTAAATGTAATCATTGTTGTTGCATTTTTTACTTCACTCTCCAAGCCATTCCATAAGCCAATTCCTTGAATTGAGGTTGACCGACCCTTTAAACTGGTTCTATATTGTGGTTTAATAAAGAATAAGATTATAACAGCTTTGCCGTTTAACAAAACGCATTTGGATATTTACAGGCAGTTGATTTTTATGAGCTCTATACATAACTAATAAAATATTATAATCCACCAAGTCCTGGAACTTCAATAATTTCAATTGATCAAATTAGAAGGGTGACAATAATGCTTTCCAGTGATTATTCTTACAGCTCTTTTTTGTAGCAAAAAAATAGGCTGTGTAAATGTTTTACAAGCTTTAAAGCTGCTATATGTAACTTTTCTAACAATATATTTTTAACATATTTCTTCACTCTGTCACTAGATTGATGTTAGAGAGGTAATCTCTGAAAAAAACTAAAAAAAAATATTGTCCCCTTGCTTCTCCAGGTGGTAAATAAGCATTTCTAAAAAGAAAAAGTGACCCGCCATTTTCCAGCCAATAAAAACAAAGTTTGTAACCAGCCAATAAAAACCGAGCTTGAATTCGAATCAGCCAATAAAAACAGAGCTTGAATTTGAATTTCAACAGACCACAAGGGGGCAGTGCCATATATGGCTCTGAGGGGGAGGGATCAGAATGCTTTGCTTGTTGAAATTTTTTCTAAGTGCTGATGTTCTACAGAAACTGCAGACTCCACCTTTAACCCCAAACAACAATGCAATAAATCAAATGTGGAGCAATAATTGTATTATACAACAAATACAGAGCTCTGTCATTCAACAAGTCCCTGACTCTGTATAATACAGCAATGGATTTAGCCATCTTTGTCCTAACAGAATTTATGTGATTCTTCCACGTCAATTTATCATCAATAATAACACCCAAAAACTTCACCTCATTAACACGACAGATTTCAGCACCATCAAACTTATGGAACATTAACAGTTTCCTTTGTTTTACTGAATATCATATACCGGTACTGGGTTTTATCTAAATTCAACGATAATTTATTTAGTTTAAACCAATTTTGTATTTTAACAAATGTTGTCGTCATCAACTCAAACATCTGTTCAATATCTTTAACCAAACAAAAAAATGTGGTGTCATCAGCAAATAATATGCACCTAAGGAGTCCTGACACTTATACCAAGTCATTTACATATAGAATAAACAGCTTTGGGCCAAGTACAGAACCCTGAGGGACTCCACATGTAATATTGCAAAGATTGGATCTTACATCATTTATCTGCACAAATTGTTTTCTATTTTTCAAATAACTAGATACCCACTGCATTTTATCCTCTTATTTGTCTTAATTCTCATCGTCATCCTCTTGCCTGACCCTCCCCTGTCTCATCCCATCCAACTGAATGAATAAATAAATGCAGAGACGGGAGAGGAGGAAAGGCCAGAAGACGAGGAGAAGAAACTAGGACACTCCAACCTGGATGCACCATCCAAAGTAATTTGCTCAGATAGAGAGCGGAGTGGAGAGGAGGAGGAGGGAAACAAGGAGCTTAAGAGCATCTCTGCTAAAGAGGGGATGGCTTAGAGAAAATGAGCCGAATGGACCGACAAGGCTGCGGCGCAGAGACGAGCCGAGGGAGGCCGAGGGAAATGAGAGGAAGAAAGTGTTTGTAAAAATCACAAAATGGACCGACTGAGAGGAGACACGCTGGTTTCAGTGGAAAATTGTGGCTCTGCAGCGAGAAAATATAACCTCAAATTTACTGCTGCTAAAAATAAACTGAACGCCTGCTTAACTGGAAAACAACATGGGATATTTACACCTACCATACATAAAAACACAGCCATGACTTTACTCTGCGAGTGCTGGTTCAAAATTCACATTTTTAGTTATTTTATTATTATTTTAAAATGACAACTTAAAATCAGAATTTAAAAGTTTTTAAACTTGTATTCTTCCCAACGTCTCCAGTTTTCACATCATTAACTTGGTCAATCAATTCAATCGCAACATGAAAGTTTTTTAAACACATTATTCGGGGTTTACATCAGAAAATACTTTGTGCAGGTATTTTTATAACGTGGTCAGATTTAAAACAACAGGATGAGAAAAACATGTTTGAAAATGGCTCAGACGGCCATTTTTAGGCTTTAAAATGTGACATTACAAGACGGGGTGTGATTACAGAAAGAGCAAGGAGACTGTGGGGAGCAGGAACGGGAAGTGTTTTGAGCAACAGAAGGAGAGTAGAAGGTGGTTGGTACGATTCCGCAGGCATGGAGGAGGATGACAACAGGAAGGTTAATCAATGATCAAATCTACTTACCGTAATTGCCGGTGTATAAGCCACTACTTTTTTCTCGTGCTTAGGCGGATTATACAAATGAGTAGCTAATTTATTTATTTGTACTTTTAAAAAATTATAATATTTCAAAAAAAGGTGTTCAATAAGAAACAACTGGACTTTATTTGTAGCAGAAGACGTTTCGCCCTTCATCCAAAAGGCTTTCTCAATTCTAAGAGCAGACTGTTAGGGTGAAGTTATAAATGAATCATCATCAGCATATAATATTTTACTTTATTTTGACAGGCTGCAATGCTTCCTCTACTGAATAACATTTTCCAACCATTTTGGATCTGGATGCAGAAACCCAATTTTCAAAAGGAACCTTTCTTACCCGTAGATGTAGCCACAAACCAAAATGGAAGTCAGTATCTCACTTGTTTTTCAAGTTATCATGCTCACAACATGAACGGTAAGTCCACTTCCACCCTTTTCGCTCTTCTATGAGGCCAGTGAAGGCCTAGTAGTCACTGAAAAATACATATCTTACATCAGAGTTGCAAACTATTGTGTCGAGAAGGGACGAAGTCAGAGCCGTTTTGGTTCAGTCTCGCAAATGACACACAATCTCATGTGAGAGGTTACAAAATGTATACCGTAACTGACCCTTAGCTACTTTCACACCAAACATAAAACTGATTGCTAACGATGTCGTACGGGGGATGAATTTGGATTTGTTAGCTTTCATGGGTTTATTTTACACAAACCAATAAATGGTGTGTTTCTGTATTTTCCAGAGGTTGAAGGTTTTTCTACGTTTAACGATGTTTCGACCCCGACGCTGAACATTAAAGAGCTGCAATCAGGCTTTACGGCACCGCGGCCATTTAAAAAGGTAAATGGAGTGAATACTGTACGGTGCCTTTCCAGTGCTGCTGACCTTTAAAAACACATTATAGTTCAAGCCCCATTCACCCATCAACACACACACAATTCACCTTTACAACGTTCACGATGCAGCCCGGACTCCCCGGGCACTTTCAGAACCATTCACACCTTCACCATGTGACCCGACGTCTGCAACGACGGTCAGGGAGGTGAACCGACAGGTGACGATGACTCCACGACCCACAGAACCCACGGGTCGGTACAACACCACACCTGATGAGGTGGGAATGTGTGACCAGGTCTGAAACGCTTGTGAGCAGTGAGGGGAAACATCCCAAAGAGCGTGGAAGAAGAAACCAGCTGCTGCAGACTCCGTCAGGCAGAACTTTGTATTCTAAAAACTAAAGGGCATCTCTCCACTGCACTCATTTCCACATGCTGATTAAACCACCAACCATCCAATTAGCTCTAAATGACCCATTCTGTCATCTCGGTCGCTCCGCAGCCAACAAATAGTTTTATAGATCATTTACAGTCTTTGGTTTTATCTCAGCCACATGGAAAGTTAAATAAAACATTTAAAACTCTTGAGTTCAATATTTATCTGTGCAACAGAAAGTTTCAATCTGCGTCATCATAAAACAGTTTTCATCTTATTTTGGTAAATCTATCCTTCTAAATATAAACTGGTTTATTATTCTGTTGGTGTGGATGCTGAGTTAGCATTTTCATTAATTTCCTGCTTATAGTTTATTTTGTTGTTTTTGTAGACAAGCCACGACTGCATACTTTGTGTTATTTTAATTAACTTATATAAAACTTCGGCTCGTTCTGGAAATGGATGCTATGACTTTTGTAACTGTTAAATTTTACTACTGGTTTAACTTAATATAAAATAAAATAACACAGAAATGGCAGCTCATTAAATCGAGCAAATTATTGTTCTCTTCAAAATCTGCTATATTATACTTTTATTTATCCTTTTGGCTTTATAGCAACAATTTTGCTACTTATAGCTTCAAGTTGCAGTTTTGCTCATTTTAGCTACTGTACTGTATTTTAATTTCAGCTTTGGCATTTGTTCAGCTAATTTGAGGATTTGTTGTTAGTTTAGATATGCAAATGTGTGGCTTAGTTTAATTGCGCAATTTTAGCTTCAAGATCTGCCTTGAGCTTTACATTTGAGCTTGCTTTTAGCTTTTAGCTTGTGTTCTGCTGTTTTTGGTCTGTTCTGCCTGCTTTAGCGGCTCCGTTTTAGCCATTCGGCTCATCATTCATGCAGCTTTGTGCAAAAATTTTAGTTCATTATACTACAATTTGATGATTATTTAGAGAAATAAAAAAATGCCAGTCAGACAAAAGTTTGAGATTTACAGCAGTTTTTTTTAGTGCTTCAGCTGTTTGAGGTTAAACCAACATTTGACAACTTAAGCCAATGAATCTTTAATATATGATGAGGAAACGTGATCACGTGACAAAGACAAATCAACCACAAAGTCTAAAACAAGTTAAATGTACGGAGCAGAAACAGATTCCAGGCCCATAAAAATTCAACGTTTACTTGTCAAACTTGAGTCGACCAAAACTTTGAACAGCTCCAGGCGGTTCTGTCAGAGCCTTGAGACGATCAGCAGAAGCAACAAAAAGTTAACTTTTTAAACAGGAAAGCTAAACAAACTCAGTCCCAGAGCTGATCTGTATTGCTCACAGCCCTCCAGGACATCAGTGAGTTGATCTCGAGTAGTCTGATACCAGAATGAACGCTCTCCCTGGAAGCAGCTCAGTCCAAACTGAAGAAACAAACACAGACGAGGAGAGGAAGTTTTTAAAAAAAACTCCTCGTCCAACAGGACACATAAAACTGGAAGATATCAGATCTGGGGTTTTAAAGATGTATCGCAGTCCAGATTAAAACAGTTTTGTCACCTCTACCGCTCTCTAAATCAACATTTTATCATATCTTCTGTAAAACCTCATAAGTAAATAAGTCAGAGCACATGAGAAGCTATCTAACGCCAGCAGACAGGAATGTACGGTGAGAGATCCAGGTCTGAGCTGCTTGATGTCCAAGCCTTGAATTATTTATTGCTACATTTGCAGCAGAATCCTCACTGGTTAATCGTGCACTTTGTTAAGATGCAGTTAGACAGCAGTGAAGTTACAGGGAGGGAGGACGACATTCACTCTGCAAGAACTCAGAAAGGACGACTAATGCAACGGTGAACACAGTCGGGCACTGAAAGAGGAGCCAAAAGGTAAAACCAAGGACCGGGACAGGAACGGTTGGGAGTCAGGTGACTGTTCGTAAAATACAGAAGTAGTAGTAGACAGTTGAAGGCAATGGAGTACAGGGACAGAAATAAATTGTAAGTCAATGACAAGTGTTGTGTCAAGGTTTTGTCCATTGGGGGGGATGTCCCTCCTGGACCACATAAGCAGTAGAATACAGATGGATGGAAGGCCACACCCACATGGAAAAAAGAGTCAATAACAATTTTGTTTTTTAAAATATGCCCATTCACACGACACCCTTCGTCTTCAACACAAACCTCAAAAATGACTAAACAACGCAGTAACTACACCAGGCCTGTAGGTGGCGGCGAAACTTTGCAACAAACATACACCCAAAACAGGAAACAAGGCGTGGCGCATAAACATAAAGTTTGGTGTGAAATTTAAACCCATGAAGAAGAAAGCTTGTTTGTAGGTCACAATAGAGGCAGGGCCACAACATTACTGTTTTCAAACGGTTGCACTTGGTCTGTCTACATGAAAACACAAGAGGCGTTACAAGATATAAACTCCTTCTTCTTCTCTAGAACCGTTTTTCATGCAGGCAACAGGTCCAGGAGAGAAACCCAGTCCTCCCGGGGGATCCCAAGGTGTTGTCACCAAAGGTGGGCGCCAAACCGCTTGGGAGCGCTAAAGCGCTAATACGCTTATATCGGACCTAAACAATTTGTCAGCGTTACAGCGGATTGACTAACTTTTATAATTCATAAGTGGATTTGCGCTATTTTTATTTAAAATGCAGTACCGCTAATAACTAATTATCTATCAGTAAAAACGAAAAAACTTATTTACGAGCTCTTAAATCAACCGGACGACTGCTAACAGACCATATCCTGTCAGCGCCGGATGTGGTCCGTGACAAAAAAGCGTCCCCCTCAGTCTCTTGGCTAGAGAGAGCGCAGTTAGCAGCCAGTGTGTTACTCTGCAGCCTTATTGCTTGTTTTCGAAGAGTCAGACGAAGAGTTTTTAACATGGAGGGTGAACTTATGGATGTTTCTCAGCGGCCTACGCGACGCGTCAGCGCCTCATTTGCCCTCTTCAAAATGGCGACGGCCACAGAAGCAAAGGACTTTACAACAAAACACGGTAAAAACAATTATTTCTTTGCTGAGAAAAAATATATTTCTTAGCTGACTTTATAGCACAAGGTTTTTCTGAGCTTAACCGTTTCACGAAATGGTCAAATCTGCTGGATTTAAAAAAGTAGTTCGCCATTTGCACGTTAGCGGTTAGCATTTAGCTTCCGCTAGCATTGCTAATACATAAGCGCTTTTGAAATTGCGGACCTAAATAAATTAATAAGTTCTTTAGAAATAGCGGAACTAATTTTTGGATTAGCGCTGCCCAGCACTGGTTGTCACCCCAGAGACGATTTGTAATCCCTTCGGCAAGTTCTGGTGTCCCAACCAGACACCCATCAGCAGTAAAGCAGCAGCTCCACTCCAAGCCTAAATGATGGAGCTCCTCCCCTCTGAGCCTGGCCACCCTACAGAGGAAGTTCATTTCAACTGCTTTTACCGGAGACACTGCTGTTCCAATCATGAGCTAACCCTCGTGAGCGTAGCTGTGGTCAGGAACGTGGACAAACCTGAGCTTCGCATTTTGACTTAAATCATCCTTCATGACAACAAATGGGAGCAACACCCTACCTGAACTGAATGATTCATCCCATTCATGGCTCATTTGAGTTTTACAGACTTCTCTTTGTGAAGGCAACAACAGCACCATGTATACAGTCAAAGTCTTATTTATTGTGCTGTGAAGGCAACACTTTTGATCAATAAATGAGTTTTTATCATTTTCTTCAATGCTGAATGGATGAACAGCCTCACGCTATGTTCAGCCTCCAGAAGCAAATGGTTTTATTTTATTTTCCACCTCCTTTCAGCTGGGCTGTACATTACAGGCAGTTTTTGGATCATTAGTTTAGTTTACAGCTGTTGGTTTTGAGGAGGAACTCCAATCCAGCTGTTTGGATGCACGGCTGGCTCGAGGCCCGCTCTCCCCGTTTAGTTTGTTTTGGACGGAGCTTCTCGTCTCCCTCGTGTTTGAGTTTTCTTATTATTCTTTGCATTAAACAGTCTTTGCCACTGTTTTTTTTTTTTGAGTCATGCGAGCCAACTTTTGATTTAGAGACCGTAACAGGGAGCAGAGGAGGCCAACAACAAACACAGAGGAGGATAAATGAGTGTTGATGGAGACTAAATATGGGTGAGGAGGGGAACAGAGCAGAGTAACATGAGGAGAATGAGGATCATGATGGATGGCAGAGGAGTTGCTCCTCTGAGATAAGGCATTAATAATCCATAGAGCTTTAAGTACGCCTTTTGAGGGAGAAGATCACTCCGGCGAGGCTAAAAGCAACACCTCCCCCCTCTCTTCCTGTAACACCTTCATAGCTCTGCTGTCTATTGTTTGCTGTGTGCTTTAAGTTGTTATTGAGTCGCACTGATGCTTCAAATGTGACAATAATCTCTCACTTACAGCCTTTACACAGTGAGCACCAGCAGCAGTCCTGCAGGGTTATTGCTCATGTCACACTGAGCCAAACGTCTCAGATGAGAATCTGTCTGTCAGAGATCATACGGCCCGGGTTTGATCGCATGTGAGGCGGTGGGACACGCAGCTGACGATCTACAGGACCAAGACTGCGGGGTAGGCGTTGTTAGCTTATGATGTATGTTCTCCATCACATCTTTACCAACATTTTTTTTCTTTTGAACGTAAAAAGATTTGGCACAAGATTACAAATTATTGTTTGTTTACTGTTCCAGAGCTACAATCCCCGTCAGCAGGACACATGTAGACGTTTAACGTCATGAGATCATGATATGTTCCTGGATGAAAAATGAAACTGCAGAATAACAAAAATAAAAAAATAAAATAAAAAAACAGAAATAAGATGTAAAAGGAAAACAATGGCCCTCATTCACGAAAATGTTCGTATTTTTATCCTAAATTTCTCCTACTTTTGTTCGTACGAAGCGTTCGTACGAACATGCCACGTCAGATTCAACAAAGTCTTCTATCCTGAGGAAACGTGTGTAAATGGGTTGCGTAAATATGATGAATCCCACCTGTTCTAAACAGCTGCGCGTGCACGCGGAGAGGTCATTTACATAATTCCCACCCCTCAAAACACCATATAAGGCCACGTTTCCTGCCTTCTGACAGCAGGAAGTGTCCATTCATTCAAACTCAAGAAGTAAAAGGAGGAACTTCACGCGTTCGGAGATCTGCTCTCAGTCGCGCTGTGGCTACCCCCCACCCCCCGCAAGTGTCGGATGGTCAAATATCTTTAATTTTAGTGTACTGTGTTACATTATAGTTTCACTTATTCAGAAGAGCCGTGGCGCACCGCTACCCCCCACCCCCCCGCAAGTGTCGGATGTGTTTTTGAACAGAAGCATTTTAAAATGTCTCGAAACTACAGTTAACTTCATATTAATATTGTAGTGCATATGTTTTGTCTCCCGTGGGTCGTACAGTATCAGAAATCAAGAATAAATGGTTTGATCTGAAAATGGCTTCAAACAAACGTCTCGCCGCAGCACGGACAGGAGGTGGTCAAGGAATAGTCTGAGATGGTGGACAATAAATGCCACGCTGCAAGACGCGTGCCAACATGTTTTGCAGCACAAATGGGTCATGCGCGCACCTCCTGGTCAGCGCGCAACCACATTCTGCAGGTTATATTTCGAATCAGATATAATAATCTATTGCTCCGATGGTGTTTGGCACAAGATCAGTCTTAATTCGTACTTGTTCTGCGGCGGTGTATGGGGATTTTATGTACCTGGGTGTTAATATGAGGAGCGGCTTTGATGACCAAGGGGAGCGCACGACTCACTGAAGCCTGCGCGACACACCAGACAAATTAAACTTAAAATTATAATTCTAATTCAAACAGAATAACCTATTGTCAAGAATAATTATGGTGCGTGATTTTTTTAAACCCAAAATATTTTCTAAATAACGAAATATGAAGTTATTAGTTAAGGAAATCCATCTGGATAACAGCGGACCGACTGCTCCTAAAATATACGACAGGTCCGGACCACTCGTAAATTTTGTTCGTATCTGAAAAAAATCCTAGGATACGAAAACATTGTTGAATGCCACAAATTATCCTAAATCACTCGTACGCACAGTTTAAGAACAAGTCTGTGCGTACAAACGGTTCGTGAATGAGGGCCAATATGTTCTATAGCTTATATTTCTGGTGCGTTTTCATTGTTTCAAAAGTCCAATTGCTTCTAGTCGGAGTTGAAGTGGAACACCTCGTTTCTCTGAAACTGTCCATGAGACACCTTTTCTTGGAAAACCTTCAAGGGAAGAGTGGACACCATTTGGCCCATTAATTTGAATACAGGACACAAATTAAATCACCAGGAGACTCTTTAATTTGTTCCAATTCAAATATACCAAAATAATAACCTTGTGTTTATTGTATGATCATTGTTATTGTTCAATATTTTTGATAATCAAAGACTCTGCCAAGGTCAGGTCAAATTGAACTTTCAGTATTTGTTTAGAAGTTTAAGACAGTAATCAATTTTAATCATTGAACTGGCGCCTGCTCTAATCCTTATTCCTATTCCCTTCTAAACACTCTTTCTAAACAACCATCTCTCCTCGACTTATAATGAACTCTCTGACCTTGCCTAAATTGCCTCCTACTTCCTGGTTGCTAGCCAATAAGGAAGGAGTGAGTCACAGTAGGTCAAGCCCTCTTTAAAAAAAAGTGTTCACTTCCTTGAACGTTCAGTTCTGCTGGGAAGTTGAGATGAAATTAAACTTTCTTCTAAGCTGTGGGACGAAAGGCATGCGCCAAGGGCATCGTCCGTAGCACGCTTGCTGTAAATCCGAACAGAGCTTCAAAGCTCCAAAGCTTTTAATGAAAATTCCTTTTGAGGAATATTTTATTTTGAAAACCAACCAGGAACTGCCACTACTTCTGCCGATTAAAGCGAACATCAGGAAACGCTGAAAAGTAAACACGCTGGAGACCGGTTTGGACATAACTGGACCGACAAACCTTTTACGTATAAAGCTGGTGTATTCTCTTTACGGGAGCTAGGGACCAACCATCTTTGCGAGGTAAAGAGCTGTTTGAGGTTTTACTAAGCGGACCTGGGCTCAGCTGACGTCGTACGGAGGGGAGGACGTGTCACTTCTGGTTGAAACTCACTTCAAGATAAATGCCCCTCTCTTCTTCCTCCTTTCTTTAATCTTATCTTTGACAGTAAACCAAGTTAAAAATGCCTTCAGATATAAGTTAATTACCATCTCATAACTTTATTCTGTTGTTCCTAGAAATTATGGATGCGTGATTTCATCTGTGCCGACGTTTAATTTGTAGGGAATTGATCAAACAATCAAGTGTACATGTTATGTTAATTTTATTGATCTGTTAATAAATGACCGCATTTCCTGATGGGTCAACTATAATTAACGTTTCATGGTCACTTATATATCATCTGGTCACACAATGTATTGTTTAGTCCGAAAAAGAAGAGAATCCGTGATTAAAACAATTACTATTCATTGAACTTGAACTAGTTTGATTAAGTAATTAAAGTAAGTTGTGTCAGGATAACACCTGCTCACATCTTACATCTGGTGGACCGTACGGTTCTGTACTGCAGGCCGTACCTGTCTCCCTACAGAGTTCTTTCTGTAAAAAAACATTTTCTTTTCATGCTTTGTCACAAACTGAGTCTCGGCTGAAACGGTTTTCAGCAAAATATCAGTGAAACTCACTGAAGTCTAGACATTTGTGGCTCAGGGTGAGGAGCAGCGTCGCTCGTCTTAAATTTAAACACAAAAGATTTTTTTTTAAACATTTACTGATTTTTGAGATATTTTGCTTAACAGACACAAACACGAGTAAAATTATCTGCCTGAATAAATCCACTTGACCAAAGAACTTCAATGAGCATTTCAAAACATTTCCACAATGTTTGTTTGATATATAATTTAAATCCTTTAGAATAAAGTTACAGGCCTAAACAGATCAGTATAAGCTCCTCCCACAGATGTTACCAGTTTCTAAACAAGACAAGCTGAAGATAAAAAAGCTGAGTTTTTATGTGCGGGTGACGTGTCGGAGCTCCGCTGAATGACAAGAGGATCAGAACATCAGAGCACTTTTCCATTTTCAAGAACCAATAATTCAAATCATGTCAGCGAGATAAAGACGGACGGAGACAAAGGTTCCACGTAACGTCATTAATCGGCGAGTCTGACTGCTGGCGGTGATGAATGGGTGACAAAGAGCTGCGCAGGACGCCGCGAGCAGACGGAGACAAACGAAACAGAAGGACACGTCACGCGAAAGGCGGAAAAATTAATGAACGAGGTGACGGAAAGGAGCGGAGACGAGGACGGAGAGTAGAAAGGAAGGAGGCAGCGAGACCCGAGAGGTTTAAAAAATATTAAACTGAAATGAATGAGCAACAGAAAAAGCATTTTGAAAAGTCTGCATCACCGTTCAATGTCTGAAACTAATATTTTTCTGTTAAATGTGCGATGGAGACGGTTTGGTCAAACCTTGATGATGATGACCCGATACATCCTGGACTATAAACGACTCTTGGCTACAACAAACCAAATTTTAGCTCAATATCTGTTAAAGGTCCACTGACATCTTACAAATTTGCATGAAATGATGGAAGATATATAT